>WEIS01049425.1:0-11272 GCA_013389965.1 Todus mexicanus
ATGGTTTTTAAGGGAGCAGCTCCCCAAAGGAATGCAAGGAGCCTGGGACCTTCTCAGCATCTTCCCCCAGGCACATTATCCGAAGTTTTCAAAAGCTATGCTAGAGGGGCTCAGCAAAATCATACACAAACTGCTGCTTTGAGGTCACATCATCATACATGACTGCATAAAAGCATAAGGTCCTGCTGGTGTAGTTGGGGTAGACCTTTATTCCATCAAGCACATCCATTTTGAGGGGCATCTCCCCATCACTGTGCCCTGCAGAAAACCCTCTCCCATTCTGCAGGATGCTCCGGCAGACGTTGTTCGCCAAGATGCAACAGTTGCTTGCTGAACCTGTCTGGTCAATACTTCTGTGCATCATGCCAAAGTAAACATCAGCCCCAGATATCTCAACCTCAAAACAGGAGCAGCTGAAGTACAAACTCTCGTCAGACAGCACTTGATGCCAGTGTTCAAATCTTCCAGGAGGCTCTGGGTTGACACTTTTTGGTTGTCTCCAGCTCTGCATCACATACTAAGGGAAACAGAAAACTAGAAAAGAGTGGGTTTGAAACCCAGGAGAAATCTCTTTCACTGTAAAGATGGTCAACTATTGGAGAAATTTGCCCAGAGAGGTTTGGAGTCTCCATCCTTGCAGATACTCAAACTCAATTGGATATGGCCCTGAGCAGCTTGCACGGGTGATCTGTCTCTGAGCAGAGGGCCAGACATGAGACCTCCAGTGGTCCCTGCTAACCACAGAGAGCCTGTGCAATTGTTAACAGAACCTATCCAGTGGCATTCTCTGTCCTGGTTACCCAATATATGAGCTTTGTATTTAAAGTCTGCACACAAGCACAGGAGCGTTTTCTGTGACTGATGGAAGCTGTAGTCATGCTGGGTTTCAGCCACACACAATAAAACTAATTAACATGTGAAAAATCAAAGGCAAACTACGCAAGACACTCAAGAAAATTAATCTGAATTGATTTTTCAAGTGGATTAAGATAAGTCACATTAAAGTTCTTTGTACCATTTTCAGCAGAATTAAAATGACCATGACTCAGTTTAGTTCTCCTCAAATGAATGAAAGTCAACTTGTAAGTCCTTGTAAGACTCTCCTACCAAGGAGTTTAATCCATAAACCTTTATTTAATTTGGATTTTCTTTCTAAGTGTCCTTATGAGTCTAAGCCAGTCCCTGAGGCTCTCTCTGCAGTCAGTGGCAGATAGAGACCTCCAGGGCGTGCTGCACCACCACTGAAAGGGGTGTGTGTCCAAAACAGGGAAATGGATTCCACTTGGTATCTCCATAAATCTCTTGCCAACCTCCACTTCCTCCTAAAAGGCTGGTCAGTATTAAAACCACCGAAACCAGGACCTACACTTGATGAAACCATCTCCTTGTCTTTGCTTGGGGGGCAGAGATGCGATGGTTGGATGAGCCAGTCACAGACCCCATCATTTTGATCCCTCAGATCTCTTCAGGAATGAAAACCAAGAGAGAAATGATTGCTGCCCCAGCTCTAACCTGGTGTCATGGTCCCTGGGGCTTGCGCACCATGGGGACAGGAGCAATGGTCTCTGGCTGTGCAGAACCAGCCCCTCACATTGTCCGGAGGATGAGAACCTGCCAGTGAGTGCTGTAGGGGTTCCATTCAAACAGGGTTTCATTGAGCACATGTAGATGTGGGGTCTGATTCCAGTTTCACACTGAGCAACCCCGTATAGAATCATGGACTGATTTGGGTTGGAAGGGACTTTCAAAGCTCCTCTAGTCCAACCCTCTGCAGTGAGCAGGGACATCTGCAACTAGAGCAGGTTGCGCAGAGTCCTGGCCAACCTCACCTGGAATGTTTCCAGGGATGGGACTTCTACCACCTCCCAGCCTCTCCTATCACAGCCTCTCAGCTCTTTGGGACAAAACCTGGGGCTCAGGGTGCTCTGCACAGCACCTTTGCTTCCTCCAACTCACAACCACAGAAAGGATTCCCTGATCCTGGGATCTACAAGTGGTTCATGCAGAGCCCGACAAGAAGCAAGGGGCTGCATGTCCCGCTGTGAACAGGCACTCCTGTGCCACCCAGGGGCATTTCAACTCCTTTGCAGGGCTGCCTCAACTGCTGGTTTTATGAGAAATTATTCCTGCCTGAAAGCAGGCAAGAGACTGGTTCAACATCCTGACCGCACAGCAGCACTGGTGCTCAAACCCCCATCTCTGCTGACCTTTGGGGTGCAAAGCGCTTTTCAAGATTGACCCCCGCCAGCACAAGCCCTTCTCTTCATCACTGCTGATACCCGGTAGTTTTGCCTCTGCTGAGGAAAATGGGCTGGTATATATAAATCAGCGTGATTTATGAGGCTCAGCCACATTACCTCACATGGGACAAACCCAGACAGTTTATATCTTGCTGTTTGTGAGATTCTACCGGAGACTTAAAAGGAGCTGGGATAGGGACAGCGATAAAGCTCAGGCTTTCCACTTACTAAATCATTATCGGCTGACGGCTGCTGTTTATCATTTTAAAGAAAAACCAGGACAAAGCCAAAAGGGGAGGCATAAACCCCTGGTCTTTCTTGCCCTCTGCTCTAAGGTGGCGTTGGGTGAGACCCAGCATCCCTCTTGGCCTGGGGAATCCCTCCCCTTTTCCTTTGATCATCCCCAACCTGCTAACACCTCATCACAACCTGCCACTAAAGCCAGGCATGAAGCAGCGCTGTCAGCTCCCAGAACATCTTGTAATCACCATGGTTTTCCCATTCCCTGTCAAGACGAGACGTGAAATTATTCACCAGAAGATAAAGGAGAGTTAGCTCCTAGCCTGACCCCAGTCCCGGGGGACTCACCGGGACAGTGAGTTCATGCATCTTGTCTCAAACAAGATGAGCAGGGAGTTTGGTCTCTGTTGCTCACACTGCGAGTTCAAGCCCTTTTTATCTGGCTGTTTCTCATTCTCTCTAGGTCTTCTGACAAGGAAGTCCCTCCTGGATTTGAAACACGTTCTTAAGGGAAGTTTTATCAGGACCTCTGAAAAATTCCAGTTTCAGCGAATCAAAACAATTTGAGAAGTTTCTGGCGTGTTGTGCTTGCTGGCAGGATGGAGGGCTCTAGCTTGGTTCATCCGCAGTTTTCTGGGACTTTGCTTCTTCCGCTTGGTGACAGCACAGAGCTGATCATAAACATCTCAGGGCAGACACCTAAAACTGGGTGAGAGGGACCCCTGTTAGGGTAAGGTCACTGAGGTCTCTGAAGACCTGGACTCTCACCTCAGGCCATTTGACCTTCACACGTCAGCAGAGTTTTCCAGGCAGCCAGGGTCACAGACGCAGTGCACGATGCCCTTTGCACAGCACCAGCCACAACATCTGGTAAATGCACACGACCAGAAGTTTGATTCAACTTTCTATTCCTACACTGGCAACCACCACTTGTTCTGAAAGCAGAGCCCTCCTCTTCCCAAGGGGAGACAGTAAATCCAGAAAGAGAAAGGACAAAGAGCATTGGTTTTCAAACCTCATTCTTTCCCACTTACCTATCGAGCTTGATTGTAAGGTCACATCTAAAAGCAGGGCTGCCTTATGATGCTCCAGGCAGGCGAGGCAGGACATCACCACTGCCACCTCCTTGGCCAAGCAGTAGTCACAGTAAATCTTATTCTTTCTGCTGTCGCAAGCACTGGTTGCTTTCTCAGAGCCATTCAAAACCAGCATGCACAGGGTAAATCTGGGTCTGCTATCTGCTTCACCTTCCCCACAGACGATGGCCTCCAGGCCACCTTTGTCTGCAAGGAAGGTACTGCCCTCATGGCCCCACTCCACAGGGACAGAATCCTCTGACTCCAGGTTTAGGGACAGGTCTCCTGGGCCAGGCATTTCCTGAGCTCTCCCCAAAGCCTGACAAGCCAGTGCAGTAATCCTGGAGGAAAGGAAAGCAGAGCCACATCTGAGCTCCTCCTGCAGTGCTGCAGATTTATTCTTTCTGTCCTCCCCAAGACAGGGTGGCTCTGTGAGGAATCTGCCTTCTCAGCCCCATCTGTCCCCTGAGCCACCTCAGCCTTCCCAATTCCACTTCCATCACTCTCTGGGCTTCTACCTGCAGCAGTTGGAGCATTTTGGTCCTGGTTTAACCTCATATAGAAAGTAGGAAACAAGGGAATTGTGGCTGAAAAATACCAACATGAGGGTAAAACCCCACTCTTTGCTGATGTTTTTTGCTGATATGATGTTTGGCAGAAGTTTATTCTGGCAAAAGTTTGTTTTTCAAGCAGTTTTTAGCAAAGTTCAGGCCAGCTTTGCAAAAAGTCATTTCACCAGTATTAGTTTCCACCCACTCATTACCCAGAGCACTGCTCACAGATGGGACTGGTCGAATGCCCTGATGTGTTCTGGACAGCCCCATGCCTGGGTACAGCCTCAGCAAAGTCTGGGGAAGAAGTTGAGATTTGGCTTAACAGTTACACTTAACCCTTTGTTTGTTTTTTTTTAATTTGGTAAACCTGGGCTGGTTGTAGCTGAAAGTGAGAAGCAGATGGTTTCGACTGCAGAAATAAATCATGCCCCACTCAGAGAGTGTTTTTCTATATAAATTGTTGGGGAAAAGATCTCTCCCCCTTTTTTAGAGCCAAGTCCTTCCATTGCCCCGGGGCACCCCAGTGTGATCCCACGCAGTGATGCTTTTCATTTCCTATCCCATGCTCAAATCATCAACCCAGCCCGAGCAGGGACTTGCTGCCCAGTTGAATTTCTCCGGTAATCATTTCTTCTCTCAGAAAGCCAAAGTCAAGGAAAACTGGTTCTTCTGCAATCTCATGCAGCTAGGGAAGAGAGAAAAACATGCTGATAAGCATCTCTGATGGCTTCAGGATAAATTTATATCTGATCTTTTCCCTAAGACAAAATATTTCTGTTATTTTCTCTCTCCTCAGCAATTGTACATTAAAATGAAAGTTAATGAGAGGGGGATTAAATACCCTTAGGATGGGGAAATAAACCTTGACTTCTGACAAGATTTGAGAGGTTTTTTACAAAATAAAGTCATGTGAACAGCGGTGTAAACGGTTCAGTATGAGATTTCCCACAGCACTTTTTATCTTAAAGCACATTTTACGTGCAAGGACTGAAAAGGACTTGCCTATCTCCATCCTCTGAAGTGACAGAGCCCTAAAGCCACCAGACATCCCATAGCAGTGTTCAGAGGATTTACCGTGACCAGGTTGGGACAAGGCACCAGCACTTTGATGGGGAGCAGGAGTGGGTGCCCCAGGTGGCTACCAGTGTGCCCAGCCCAGCCCCAGGGCACCGGCACCTGTGGGTGCCACACTCCGTGCCAGTGACCATTGAGACAGGACCAGTCAGGACATGAGGCTGGTCTGATCACGGTCTCCTCTGTCCTCAGTGATACTTTGGATGGTTCCCCACCTCATCCTACAGCAACACGCTGAGCCTGGGTCACTTTGGGTGCTCAAGCCCAGCTTGTTGGATGGGTGATAAAGTGGTAACAGCCCTGCACACCAAAAGCTGGGCTCCTATCACAAGGAAATGAAAAAATTTAAACTACCAAGGGAGGGAAATGTACAGTGGGCAATGCTAAGATCAGCCAGTGTCACCTGTCACACCCACAAGTTACTGCCGTGCCCACAAGGAGTATCCTTCAGCTCCTGCTTTCAATGCAGCAGCACGAGATGAAGCCATGCTTACCAACCCAAGGCTGCAGCTCCCAGCACTCTTGTGTATCGAGGCAGATGGCAAGAATACTTGGCTAGGATATCAGTTGACATTACAAGTAGACATTCAAAAGTACTTATTTTAACAGAACTCACTGACCAGAGATTACATTTGGAGACCAGAATTTAAGTTCTGACTAGCACAGATGCACAGCACCAAACTTCCTTGCAGAGCTGATGTCCCNGAATAGTTCGGCTTGGAAGGGACCTTTCAAGGTCATCCAATCCAACCCCTGCAGGGCCATCTGCAACCAGAGGAGGTTGCTGAGAGCCCCCAACAGTCTCACCTGCAATGGCGACGGGGATGGGGCAGCGACCCCCTCTTGGAGCAAATTGGGTCAGTGTCTCACCATCCTCCACATGAAAAATTTCTTCCTTCAATCCATTCTAAATTTCCTCTCTTTCAGTTTAAAACCGTCACCGCTTGTCCTGGCACAACAGGCCCTGGCAAAAAGCTTTTCACCTCCATGGGCACAGCTCCGTGATAATGCAGCAGCTCCTTCTTTCCCCTGACACATTCACCACCCATCTCTAGCAAAAGGCTTGGAAAACAATCCAAATTCCTTCTCCTACTCCAGTTAGGATTAATTTTCAGAAATTTCAGCAGTTCTACCTGAAAATACCAGTCAGCACCAGCCTGCAGGATCCCCCCTTGCTGGTGGTCACCTGGCTCACTAAGGCTCCCGTAGAGGAAGGTGCTGGTGCCTGTTTGGCCATGGATGGTGTGAGAAACAGCCCCGTTTGTCCTATAGCCAGATCTCCCAACCCTCTCAGGGCGATGCACTACAGGTTTTCACACACTAGATGTCAGCAGAAGAAAGAAAATAACGCCGAGAGGAGCCTGGTGGGCAGCTTAAACCTGGCCGCGATTTCCACCGGGCCATTAACACTCACAACCTGACACCAATAAAACCATTCGCTGAAGCAATAACCGGACTGAGCGGTGGGTGGTAGGGAGCAGCCACCCAGAGAAGACCTGATATTTCTCCATGAGTCCTGGATGGGGCAAGGGGCCACCCTGAACTGACTCATCTGGTCAGCAGAACCCTGAGATACTTACAGACCCCAAAAGAGCATTTATTTTGCCCATGCATTTTGGGGGCACGGGGATATGCTGCTGGCCCAGGGCCCAGCTTCTCCAGTACAGATGATTTAACCGACCAGTGCTGCTCCCCTGCTTCTACTGCAGATACCCTTTGAAACTGGGGATTATGCAAGGTTGCCCACAGGTACGACCTGCCCCTTGCTCCACCAGCAGAACAACAAATCACAGTATAAAACACTTTCCTGTGTACCAGGAGAAATGGTCCCGTGCTATCAGCTTTGGTATCTTTATAGCGGTAGCAATAAAATCCGACTGCAGTTCTTACAGCGGAGGGGTTTGAAGCTGCGTGATAAGTGGCCCCAAAGCTTTACCTGCTCTTCCTGAGCTGGTGTGTTACCCTCTCCCAGCGGCTTCTGCTCACTTTTTGGACAGGGCTGAGAGCTGAGAGGATGGAGGTCTCTGCTGGCCTCTTTGTACAAAAACAGCGGGGTGGATCACTGGGTCCTGGGAGAACCCTGGGCTCTAAAATCTGCCCCTCCAAAGTTGGCTGGGTGCATTCCTCACTCTCCTGGCTTTGGGTCACCTGCCCAGTGTGGGCAGTGAGCATCTTACAGCAGATCCTGAAGCATTCCTGTGGCGCTCCTAAACCCAGAGGCGAGTTCCAGCCGACAGGTCCCCTTCAAGTTACACCGGTGCTTTGAGAACCCAATGATTTGGGGCATTCACAGATTTCATTCCAGAGCACACCCTTACCCATAGGAACTAAACCAGCCAAAATAGCATCACATGTAAGGTGGAGTCAGGCTTCCAAAGACAGAATGCCCCAACATCAAATTTGCTCTCCTCCTTCACCCCAAGCCACCTCCATCACTCTGGAAAACACGGGTCGCTACTCCCACCCAGATTCCTCCTCCTGGCTGATGCCCTGGAGATGGATGGGCTCTGTGGGCTCTCCCACCCATACCCCTCCCAGGCAGTCGGTCTCCCTTTTCCCAGGGTCTAGGATTTCAGACCCTCCCCATCCAAGCCCGAGGTGTCTCCCCGTATGCTGACCCTGCAGGACACAGTTCAGAGCCTTCAACAGGAAAAACAGGAAAAGCCGCCCTGGCTCTCTCCGTTGACATAGTTTCGGTCTAGTTCGTGGTGTCAAAGGAGGTATTCACCTCTCTCTCGGCTTGTGGGCCCTACATGCCGCCTGGTCCTGCTCAGCAGATGCTGGGAGGCCCCTGAGGGAGGATAACCACTGGCATGTTCAGGTGTGGCTCCCAGCGAGTGCCATAAATCCCTGCCGGAGCAAGTCTGGGGGCACTGATGCTCTGCCCTGCTCCAGGAGGCAAACCCCATGCTTGAATTTAGATGTGCAAGGGGAAATATTTCTGCTCCCCTTCACGACTCAGCACACCCCAGGGAGACACCAGAGCCCGTTAAGCATCTCCTGACTGCCAAGGTAGCAGCGAGCAAACACCGTGAGGCTGCGGGGTGTGAGGCGAAACTGTCTGCTGGGTTTACAGCCAGGAGATGGTGACTCAGCCCACGCAGGGCAGCGATATTTGGGAAGCATGGAGCCTCAGTGTCTGCAGTGCTGGCATGGCCCCCAGCACCATTGTGTGGATGGGGCAGTGGCAGCACAGGGAGCCCAAGCACTTGAGCACATCCCTAGCACTTACATGGAGAGCGTGGGCCCACCACCACCAGCTTCTGGCTCTGGTAAGGGACAAGGAGGAACTCAAATCCAGGATCCTCCACTCTGCTGCATCCAGCATGTGAGGTACCATGCTGCAGTTTGGTCTGCCACCATCCAGAGCACCACGACCGCCCGTGTCTCACCTCCTGGCTTCCTCATTGTCAGCAGTTATTAATCTCCCCCTGGCCCAGGCCTGGCCTCAGGCCAAGAGGTGGGGAGCAGATTTCCATGACATAGAGGAGGCTGCACTTCCCGTTGAGCAGGCTCTGGCTCTGCTCATCCTCAGGGTATATTAGCTGGTGCACCCAGGACGGAGCAGGGCAGCACCCAGACAGGGTTTCAGCTCATCTGTCATCGCTGGGTCATGTGGAAAGGTGACACACTGGCTAAGTCAGGTCCTAGAAGGAGGCACAGAGAGCACCATCTCCATGAGTATAGGGTCAGCATGGCATCCTGGTCAACACTACGCTTCTGGTGATAGTATCCCACTAAAAGGTGCCCAAATGATAAACCACCGACCTCCTGGAGCTCTGCCACCCCCACCAGGGACACAGGGCACAAGCAACACCCCCCAGCACCCTGCTGGGCCACAGGCCCCCCCCAAACCAAAGCCTCAGCCTCCACAGGCTGCACTAAACACCTTATTTATACCTCTGTGAGAACCCAGCCCCACTTCCAATCCCTCACCTCCTGATTTCCTCCAGCTGCTTCACACATGATTTACATGCAGCGGTTCAGATCTGAGCAGCGTGGAGCTGGTTTGCGCCTACACGAGGGAGCTGGATGGGAGTGGGTGCGAGGCAGCCCATCTGCGGCGCAGGGCTGGCAGCGCTGCCTTTGAAGAACCTCAGACTCTGACTTTTGGCTTCTCAAAAACACCATCACAGAAAAGATTTTTTCACTCTGGGCCTCGTCTGGCAGGGTCCTTGCTCTGAGGTCTCAGCTTCCAGCATAAAAGCAAGAAATTCTTTCAGCTCTAATGCTGCAACTCCCAGGGGCAGATGTAGCATGAAGCGGACACATGCAGAAGTCCCCCCTGGCTCCATCTGCCATCGCCCATCTCCCCAAATGGCACCAGTCCCACCTCCAGACACATTCCTAACTGCAGTTGCAGAAGATGCTCCAGCTCTCCCATGCCTTTTGTATCCGCCAGCTCTTTCCCACATCTCCTTCCCACTCCTTCCACGGCTGTTTGCTGGGTCTGTCACCAAATCCATCACTATCACACATGGATGGAGATTTCCTGTGGGTCACAGACATCCTTGTGTTAACCTCCTGCTCAGCCTGAGCACACTCTGTCCACAGCATCTGTCCACAGAGCTCGCCCACCTGGGGCCTTCTGGCAATCACCACACATCAACACCGGTCAGCATGTCCATAGACCAGTTGATCTGTCAGCTTGATGCCCAGACTGCAATGGTGCCCAAGTCACACCCAGACCAACAAGACAGACCAACATCCTGCCCAAGGATACTCTCAGCATCCAGACCAGCCAGTATGTCCCTCCTATGCGGGGGGTAACCAGCCCACCCAATGCACTGGAGATATTTCTCCAGGGCTGGTGGGACACAGAGCCGTGGTACATTTCCCACATCTAAGTCAGGGTAATGTTACACAAATATATGGGTCTGGACCAACTCAAACAACTTTTTCCAGACCAAAGCAGCTACGAACAAGCTGGGGATGGCAGGGAGATGCTGGTCCCACTACAGAATCACACAGCGGTGGATCAGGAAAGGGTCCTGCAGCCCCTACCACCCCTGCCCTGCTCAGAGCTTCTGTCAGCAGCAGTCAAGGTGACACCAATGGTGCCTCCAGTCCTGCCCTGCTCTGGCAGGGAGGTGAGGATCAGAGCACAACACCAGACAGAGAAACAGCCCTTCCCCCACCATAGCCACTGCAGGAGTTGCTTCACGCCTTAATGTGAACCAGCTTTGGTAAATATAATGAAATCATAAAAAAGAGGGGAAATCTTAGCGCTCCCGCACCAAAAGCACTGGAGCCTCTCACGCGACTGTACTTTCCTCTCAGCTGAACTGACGTGAGCAGTGGATGGACCCCGATTCCCATGGGAACTCAGCCTCTTGCTGTTTATCTTCAGTGCAATAAAAATGATATTAAAAATAGACTGCGGAGTAGAAGCACAAGAAAAAAATTAATCTCAACACCTGATGCTGTTCTTCTCCATTGTCTGAAATCCAATAGCTGAGCTCTGGGAACGGGCATGTCCGTGCGATTACAGCTCAGACACTCCCAAGACCTCATCTCCAACAGGAGCTGAGACCAAATTATGCTTTTAAAGGGCTGAAATGTTTTTGCTCGGTTATTTAAGCAACAGGTACAGTGCTGCCATCTCACCTTGGGACCACAGCCCCCTCGGTCAATTCCCCACTCATGCAACGGGGAGAATAGATGAAAATCAAAACCACAAGACTTTAAGGTATTGCAGTAAACAACAGCCTTAAAAAACCCTAAACGCTGCAGGAAAGCCTAGTTTTGTAATACTGAAACACTGTCCAAACTACATAAAAGAGGGAAAACTGTCATAAAAGGCTGAAGACAAGTGCCAGGTGGATGGGGCAGTGCCCCCGGGCAGGCTGAGCTGTGCAGAGCAGACGTGTTTCCAGACTGGCTTGCTGAAGGAGAAGCTGTGAATTAAGACCGGAGGGGGAAAAAACAGCAGTTTTGGAAAGCGCTGTGAATCAAAGGCGAGAAGGGAGTGAGGCGCTGGTTCATCCTCACTCTAAGCCTTAGGCTCAGCTCTGCACTGAACAACTCCCTGCAGTTTTGCCAGGCGCTGTCTTTGCCGTCACAGAATTAAAGGGTTTTTTTCAGCCAT
>WEIS01049427.1:0-11882 GCA_013389965.1 Todus mexicanus
AGAGAAATGTGTGTATTTCTTTTGGCAAGGAAGGCACTCCACAGTGAGTGAGAAAGGGACATCGGCACTGATGACAGTGGAACTTGATGAAGAGAGAGGAGCACAGGTGAGGTCCAGCAGACCTAGATGGCAGTCCTGGTAACACTTGCCTGCCCAAGTAGTCACTAACGGTAAATGTGGATTATCTTTTTTGCCTCCTCTCTCTCTGTAAAGGTTCTTCTCAGTACAAGTAGCCAGACCTCAAAATTACTTTTGCCTTTATCCCAACTTCCAGAAACACATGAGCTGCTTTATGAATTGTCATTCCAAAACCCCATTCTGAGAATGGCTGAGGAAGAATGTCTTCTCTCCAGGAATAGATGAAGCAACTAAACAAATTTGTGCCTTCACTTCAAGTACACATTCAGATAACAGGACTGTCTTCCTAGTGCTGAGAACAGGAGAGAGACTTTCTGTCAGGCCAAGGAATGAAAATACACTGGAAATTTTCAGTTTCTTCTAGAAAATCTAGATTCAGCTAATTTGAAACTCAGTAAGAGGACAGACTAGCTTGTTTTGTCTTTAGGCAGAGTTGGTCTTTACTGTGGCTTGACCGTTACCACTATACAAGGTGGGAGGTCTGAAATTAGTTTTTTGATAATGCTGTAACTATTTGTTTAATAGTGACATAGGCACAACCAGTAAGACAGGAGTTCACAGAGGAGATACAAAAATACACCTGATCCAGAGTGCGGAAATCTGTGCAGCATAGCTGATTTAGCAATTGGCTGTATCAGTTTCATAATCACAATGCCATGTTTAATGGGCAAGGAACATACATGTTGTCATATAAACTGAGTTTACCACAGATATTGAACCTGCTTCAGTTCCTACATTATCTCCATAACAGTTTCAAAGAACATCCAGCAAGAAAGATGGCCCAGTCCTGTAAAGAATTCAAATAATGGTTAAACTAATTTAAAGTTTATTTTGTATTCCCTATTCTCTGAAAGTCTTTGATTGTTGGATTCCAGCTAGAGGTTTCTTTCAATGTGCAGGTCACATATGAAACCTGTTGCACGCTGATATATATGGTAATTTAAACAGTAGTCAGCAACTGTAATGTAGAAGGAAAGCCATCTTCATGGGTGGCAATAAGTATATAATTTTTAATAATCCATAGAGACTAGTTTTCCTGAATCCGTATGCTTACTTGAGTTTTTTAATGAAGAATGGTGCTCTCGATTTCCAGGTACAAGTGCTTCAAGGGAAAGAACCACCGTGCTTCCTGCAGTGCTTCCAAGGAGGGATGATTGTGCATGCTGGAAGAAGGGAAGAGGAAGAAGAAAATGCACAAAGTAAATTACTGTTAGTTAAGAGCTTCTGCCCAAAAATCCTTTTTTACCTATTGTGAAGGGCTTTGAATTCAGTCTCAACTGCCATACTTTGTAGAAAAGGGATATGAATGCTGTAAAATCCACGAGACAGCTTTGCAGTGCTTTGTTTCAAGGTAGTTTTTCTTCCTTAAGCATAGAATGGATTTTGTCACTCTGAAGCAAGCTGACTTTATTTTATTGATAGGCATAGCAATTGTTGTAGATGTTTTTTAATTAAGCAAAGTGCCTGATTGTTTTAAAATGCATTCTTTTCTACATAGTCTGGACGAAAGAATATTTTTATAAGAAGTTCTTCTGCTCCAAGGAGAACTCTTAAGTTTTTGTAACCCGTACATAACTTTTTGCAACATATTCCTTCAATGCTGCACTTGAAGTAGGAAAATTTCAATGCAGGTGTAGCTTGGACGTGTTCCGTTTCACATCGGAATGCTTGAAAAAGAGCAGAAACTTGAGTCTTACACCCAGTTAAGTTCTTCAGTTCTTAATACTTGTAGTTTTGTAGCAAGATTTCAGAAGATATCTTTTCTGCAGCAGAGTTTCTCAAGTAGTGTTAGCCAAACTTGATGCTTAGCTAGTTTATTCTGTGACAACATAGGCATGCGATATGTGAAATTCATCCAGTATGAGCTGTTCCAGAGCAGAGGTCTTGCGCTTTCAATCCCATGTGAGTGTATAATACTGGTGCACTGTTCCTGTCTGCTCCAGGTGACTGGAGGCTATATTGCGTGCGAGGAGAAGTTCCCAATGAAGGAAACTTACTTGAAGTAGCATGTCACTGCAGCAGCCTTCGTTCCCGGACATCCATGATTGTCCTCAATATAAGTAAAGCTCTTATCTACCTGTGGCATGGCTGCAAAGCACAATCTCACACCAAGGATGTAGGAAGAACAGCAGCCAATAAAATAAAAGAACAGTGAGTGTCTGACCTCTATTTTGGAGATGTTTATACAGGCTACCAATTTCCTTAAAATAGTCTGCCTCAAAGAAAAGTTGAAATAAAGCTGTCCTCTGAGAACAACTGCAGCATGTGCATGCTTGGTAGGGAGGAATGATGGGTGGTTGATTTAGTGGAGTGGCGAAAACACATGTTCTGTAATCACTTTCACTTCGGATCAAGTGCACTTATTCTTCCTATCGTACTGCTAATTACAGTTGCAAAAAAACAGTCTCCACTTGGAGGGAGTTGCTCAATATCTGAATAGAAAACTAAATCCTAGTTGATAAGAGGATTAGAATCAATCCTTGTGAATAAGGAAGAGGAAATTAATTTGGGAGAGCATGCAAGCAGGACAGCAGTAGTTACCAAAACAGGCAATGCAAATCCCTACTGAGAGCTCACGTGAGCATCTCCTCCACCTCGGGTATGTGATCAGAAATGGTTGCTGAAATTACGTGTTTTGCTTATTGATAAATTTTGTTATCATTTTCAAAAAGCCTGTGTCAACATGAAGTTTGCAACCAGCCTATAGGGTGCTTTTGGGTTCTAATAATGTGAGTGGCTAGCATGTTTGTGTTAACTGTGTTTGGAGGAGGAAGCTGGATTCACTCGCTTTCTTTGTTTTGTAGATGTCCACTGGAGGCAGGGCTGCACAGCAGCAGCAAAGTGACGATACATGAATGTGATGAAGGGTCAGAGCCTTTGGGATTCTGGGATGCATTAGGAAGGAGAGATCGAAAGGCCTATGATTGCATGTTGCAAGGTAGACCTGCGTTCCTGGATTTGGCACTCACATTTTACTTCACTGGTCTTTGGTATTGTGAGATTTAATGTAAAGCTTTTAAAGAATTTCTTGGTAGTTGAGATGATCCCGTTAGACAGATTCTTCAAAAAATCTACTGTTCTAGGAGGAAAGTGCTGGGAAACAAAGTGTTTCATTTTGTTCTCTTTGCCTTCTGCAGTCCCTCTGTATTCATGCAGCACAGAGCAACAGTTAACGCTGTTAACAGAACATTTTACTTCTCCTCTGAAGGGATTTAGGAGGCAGTTCTGCACACATTCTTGTCCAGTCTTTGCTCTGAAACTGCCAACAAAGGTAGCAGGGGGATTGATTTACCAAGTGGAAAATTTGTTAGCTAAAAAGTAAAGTCTGAGATGTGCTTGCTTCACTTAAGCTACAAAGCAGCCAGTTATGAAACGGCTGATAGTAACTAGCCAGGATCAGATTCAAAGGGATGTCTGCCAGCCTTTTAGCTCAAGCTCTTAACAGCTGTTGTTAGTCCCCCAAGACATCTGGTCATCTTTCTTAATTTTTCAAAAACCAGAGAATTTACAGTCACTCTAAAAGTTGAGGTTTTGTTGTTTTAATATTTTAAATTTTTTTGCATTCATCTCTGGCATTTTCTACTGGAAATATCTTAATTTCTGTTCTTTAAAGATCCTGGAAAGTTTAATTTCACCCCCCGCCTGTTCAGCCTCAGTAGTTCATCAGGAGAATTCTCAGCCACCGAGTACATTTACCCTTCAAGAGACCCTGCTGTCATCAATTCCATGCCATTCCTGCAAGAGGATCTTTACACTGCCCCACAGCCAGGTATATGCTTTAAAATACATAAGTAACAAGAAACCAGATAAACTTGTCCTGCACTGAGCAGTGATTCAGTAACTTTCATCACTTTTAACTTGATTTATCACAGGAAAATGTGTGCATGTGATGCTCAGTAATTTTTCCATGATAAAGATACTGAGAACTAATGAAATATACATCCCAAAAACTTGCTATAAAAATCCATTATTTATACCAGAGAACCTGAGTTTAGCTGAGGTTCAGCTGATTGAACAAAAGGGATATAATAAAAGGGAATAACAGAAATGATCCTGTCTTGATGCTGACAAGCATGCAAGACTGGGGTTGTTTAGGGGATTCCGAGAACTACAACGTGACTGATGATGGATTTGGGGTTTTTTGACTGCATAGCACTGTTCCTTGTTGACAATCACCATGAAGTTTACCTGTGGCAAGGCTGGTGGCCTGTGGAAAACAAAATTGCTGGATCAGCTCGGATCAGGTGGGCTACAGACAGGAAAAGCGCCATGGAGACAGTGCTCCGGTACTGCAAAGGTAACAGATTGCTGCGCCTGGCTGCTCTGGGTCCTGTCTTTCCATGCCTTACTGTGCTAAGCTGATCGGTACTCGGGTGCTCCCGTAACATCCATAAACAGTGTATTTGAAGACACATTCTCCACTCTTTCTTAGTGAACCATTTGTCTAGTTAATGGCTGTGTAGTTGAGCAGGTACAGAGCAAGTTTATTGCTGTTGAAGACCAATTCTACTTGTACTGTTTCCATGCCAAAGCCAATGTGAACTTCAGCATTTTTTTACTGTTCGAACGATGCTGTTCTGTTGGCCCCTCACTTTCATGATCTGGTATTCTGTCAACCAATTCCAAATTTCATTCCATCAATCTGTCAGGGCTGACTAGCTCTGATGAGTTATTACTTATCAAGGTGGAGAAATAGAATTTCAGGAGATACCAATGCTGCTACAATTATTTTGACTACCAGAATATAGTTGAGTGATCAGAAGCATTAAAATACTTTTCTCTCTTTTATTTTTTTTTATTATCTCCATTTCTTTCCACTTCTATGTCCCTTTCCTTATCTCCCCTTGCTTTTTGTTGTTTTTTGATGCTGTGGGGTTTTTTTTCTTATCCTGTCTTGTGATGTTTAAATACATGACGGTATGAAGCCATTGATTACCAACTCTTGATACCCCATGAATATACCTAGCAGTTTTCCTTGTGCTTAAATCTTACTTAACTTGTAAAAATGTCACAAGTTTTTCTGTAGTTTTATCTGCTAAATCAGCAGTCTGGAGAGTTGAGCTGCAGGCTGCTAGGAGAGGGAAGAATCTGTTTTGCCCTTCAGTGATTCTTAGTGAGGAGATAAGCTTGTGCTGAGGGCAGAATTTCTCCAATTACATACAAATTCATCCTACCTATCCTGGAACGTTAGCAAACACCGCTCTCCTTTTACTTCTTGGCTGAATTACTGAGATGGAGCAGCACCACTAGAACAGATCCACACAGATTTTTTTAAAATACAAAGCTTTTAAATGCTTGTTGGATTGTTCATGGTAGAATGAACAAATAAACCACAGTGAAAATACATAGAAGAGAAGGCTTAAAATCAAGTATTCAGGTGATAAATCTGTCTAAATTGTGTAGTTAAAGCACTTGCACTCTAATACATTTGTTAGTCTACGCCACAAAGCTTTTACCTCTAACATTCTGTTTCATGGTGACATATTCTCTCTAATCAGTTTGCTCCCAACATCTGCTGCAAAGCCAAACCTGTAATGTTCAGGTTTTGCAAACCTAATGGCACAGTGATGTCCAGCCAGGCTCTCCATCTGCATTCAGCACAGGTGTTGCAGCAGTTCCCTTGGTGTGCTCCTTGGCAATGAGGAGGGAGGGGGCTATGTTCTCTTAGACCCTCCTGCCTGTTGAACTCACACATCAAGTGCAGGTAGGGACTACAGTGAAAAACAAGGTCTTCTGTAATGGATTTATATGCTGTGGAGAAAATCTTAGTGCGTGAGAGATGCTCTGAGGTTGAATGTAGGGAATAACAGAATTTTGCAAGAAGATGTTTTTAGGGAAGCTACAGCCCCCAGAAGTCAGGTGGTGTCATGTTGCTCTGTTGGCTTCACCTGATTCTGGACTTTGCAACATCTTCAGCTTTTCCATTGCCTATCTGGAAGATTTGGTTAGACTGAGTTGTTTCAATCCAAGATGAAGATTAAATGTTTTTTTTAATGATAGCTCCTCCCAGTTCCCGACTGTCTGTCTACTTCTTTCCAATAATACTTGGAGTTTATCAGTGTGTTTGAATCCTTGGGGAATCAAGTCATTTGACCAGGGCCTTCTTTCCCACCAGTACTAGGCATAATGACTTAAACCACTTAATCTGATCTGGCATCACTCCTAGGCAGGGCTATGTTTATGTTCTATTTAGTGTACACACACACATGGTTTTTAAAGAAGCAGGACTGTCTTTGAAAGTCATCAGTAATTACCATCCAGCTATTGCAATACCTCTGTTAATTCTCATATCCCATTCCTTTGAATTTGTTAGATCTTTGATTGTGTTAGATCTCAGTATCCCAAGTTAAGAACAGTTTAAACATTCTCACTTAAGTCTCCAAGCTTAAGCTTTACTTACTGCTGGCAAGATACTTCTGCTGAGCCTACCAGGAAGTTTCATTTGCCTGAATTTGGTTTATTTCAGATCATCACATTCTGCTTACTCTACTCTAACTCCAGTTTTGTAAAATAATCCATTGGGTTATGAAGTAACTGGGGGGGATTTCAGCATACATGGCTTGATCTTTGTGGTCAGATATAGTAAAAGGCAGATTTAAGAATACTGGAAAACATGTTAAAAGGTGTCATACGATATTAAAAAATCCTGGTGAAATTTATTCCTGCTGCCTTAAACTTTTCAGGAAAGAATCAATTAAACATGCTTATGAAGTATATTTGGATAGTGGGTAGCATTGCAAAATGTGATACGGTTTGTAATTTTTCTCTTTTTTTTTTTTTTTATTTATTTTAACTATTTTTAGGAAAAAATGTAAAGAAACCCCCCATATCCTATCTAATTCATGCTGGCCTAGAGCCTCTGACCTTCACGAATATGTTCCCAAGTTGGGAACACAGGGAAGACATCGCAGAGATCACAGAAATGGTAAATCTTTTAATTGCCCAGACTGTTTCTTATTGCTAGTGATTGTCATGTATTGTCAGTAACATTACTTGTGTTGTCAAAAACCTTGAGAGTACAGGATGTCCTTCTCCTAAGTGCAGACGTTTTTTGGGGTGTGAAATTATCGGAGGGCAGGGCTGTTTGCCTGTGCACGGACCTAGATGTATAGCTTTGGGCTCTGTGGACCAGGCAGCGCAGGTTGATGCCATACCATTGCAGAGGAGCAGTGGATGATTTCAGCATTGTGATCCTGTTCTCTGTTTTCCTTTTCTCCTGACAGGATGCTGATGTTTCTAATCAGATAATCCTTGTAGAGGATGTGCTGGCCAAGCTGTGTAAAACGGTGTATCCATTAGCAGATCTCTTAGCTAGGCCTCTGCCTGAGGGAGTTGATCCATTGAAGCTTGAAATTTATCTTTCAGATGAGGACTTCGAGGTAAGGAGAGAATAGGCACACTGTTAATCTGTGCACGTGCATCTAACCGTGCTGCGAAGTCATTTGACAATGTTGCTACTTCAAAGTGGTTTTAGTAATGGCATATCCTCTTGTTTTAAATGCAGATTGCATTAGAGATGCCGAGAGAGGAGTACAACGCACTGCCATCTTGGAAACAGGTCAATCTGAAGAAGGCAAAAGGACTTTTCTAAATTGTGTTTATTGGAGTGAGCACTAAAGGGATGTCTGCTTTCACTTCTTATGCCCTTTAGAAGAATTGTACCCCACATTTACAGAATAAATAGATATAATCTGAAGTTACTAGTGACTACCTATCTGGAGGTGTGTAATATTATAAAAGGCCAAGAGAACTCTTTGGAAATGGAATTCAATTCTGATTCAATGTGTTTAAGGTCTGATCTCCTATGCACTTAAACAGTAGTTTCTTGAGCTACTGCTGCAGGTGTCCTTTGGATAGATACAATACTTGCCATTTTTGTTTTTGAAGAAGTTCTCTTTGTAAAGTGTTATTTTGTTAGTTTGTGGATTACAAAGAATTTATATTTATATAAACACATAGAACAAGTATGTCTTTAACAATGCAATATATATTCACTTTGAAGACTTCCATGTCAAAACTACAGAAAAGTAGCTGGATGGCAGTTGCTTGTACTGAATTAGCTATACCACCAGTATGTATCTCCTACGCATTCTGAAAAGTTTCTCTTTGCAATAGTTAATGAATTGTTCTCAGTGCTGCTTCAGGTGCTAACTGAACAAAGCATTTGTATTTATAGCATGGATTTCTTGAGAAACTATGCGAATCAACCTTTATACTTTATTATCCAAAAATGTATAGTGCCTTGTTTTTTGTGTACAGTTTATATACAAAAAAAAAAAAGATCGGTCTGCATTTTGAAGGTGGCTTAGAATGGTCTCCTATGTTACTTTTATAATAGTAGAAATAAAAACATCTCAGTTTCTAATACTTGTTGTAAACATTAAACATGTCTTTTGTGATATAAGAACAGAAAGTAAAAGCTTCCGAATAAACTCTTAGCGATGCTCTGACTTGTTATTATTTTGTACTGTAATCTGTACTAAGTCATTGGAACCTTCCATAACAAGCTATTTTATCAAAATATTTTAACCTTAGATATATGCGGGTGTTGTACAGAGTTATAATTGGAGAAGCAGATAATGTAGAAAATAATCAATGTATGAGACAAAAATTAGATTGTGCAACATTTTAATGCTGAACATTGGAACAGTCACACGATTCCTGTATCCTTTGGGTTTCCCTGTTTTATACACGAAACCAAAGTTACTATGCTGGTTTTCAAACTTTGAAAAAATCTTTTCAACCTTTGTGCAATTGCAAGTAAAACTTGAACTGAAAATGAGTATGGCATCGTGTTCATTCTTTCAATAAGCACTAAAGTTGTTTTCATTCACCTAATTAGGACATGGAATAGCGTAATCGAGTTAAAATCTGCTATTGTTTGAGATGTTTTTCAGGCATTTGGCATTTCTATTAACGACTTGTGTGGTTCCCCTCTAGTAGCCAAGTAGATTTCATATTTTCATTCCAGCTCCTCCTGCCTCAGGGAACAGTGATCACCTGCAGTGGTGCCTGTTGCTGCTCTAGCCATGCTCCCAGGCCTAGGGAAATGAAGTAGGATCTTTGAATGTGTGAGATGTAGATTTCATCAGATCTGCAGTGAACATTGATTCATAGTTAAAATTAATTTTGTTTTGACAGATGGGTTAAAAAGTTGTAAGCTAGCCTTTAGGTAAATAAAGAAAAAGCCTTGGAATAGGCAAGAACTATTCACTTGACTTGAGATACTGCAGGTGAATTTTCAGCATTAGTGCATTTCTTTTCATTACTGGTTTCTGTCACAAGATGAAATTACCCAAGAAAAGGGTAGCAACAGTGTTCAGAGCCAGGATACTTCTTGCAGAGCCTCCAGCAAAATGACGTCTAGATGTCTGATAGTTCCTCAGAGGTTGTCAGCTACGTCTTCTGCCAGGGATACATTATTAGTTTGAAAATGCAGGTCTTTATAGAGACAAGTTTGTTTTTCAAGCACTGAGAAGTTTCCAAAGTCACTGCTGTAGTCATCTAGGTATTTTTGCACCCATTTAATTTCCTCTTTCACCCTCTCCAATGAAATCAAGCAGGAATTAAGTTTTGTTTATTCATGTTCAGTCAGTCAGTACCGTGGGGGTAGCAGGTTCCTCTGTTTTGATTTTTCTCTCCAACAGAGAGCTGATTTGCATAGCATGATTGACCTTGTTTTTCCCTCTGGCTGGGTGGTATCATTTGCTTTTGTTTTTTGAAAATACCGTCAGTCCTCTAAGTGCTGCTGAAGGGCAACATGCAGCCACCCTTAAAGCCTTTAGAATTGCAGCTAAAAGACAAGACAAACTGACATGGGGACCTGCAGGCAGTGGAACATAATTCAGTGTTGTCAGTTCTCAAAGTTCCTGTAGTTTTTACACTATTTGCTATCTCATGTTGCAGTTCCAGGAACCAGGACACAGAGCCCAACTTAAGTGCTTTGCTCATACCACTGCCTAGGAAAGCTGCAAAGTTTTGCAGAAAATACAGTATTTTATTATCCTTAATATACTTGTTATTTATCAAAATGCTTTCTTGAAATATAAAGCAAACAACAGAAAGCAGGTTGGTGTAAAGCCTCAGCTGGAGCTGTGGATTATGCTTCATTTTTCTGCTACCTTCCCTCTCCACTGTGGGAATGCCATTTATGGCTGGAAATTGGAAAGGGCCATTAAAGTTGTCTTGAACTTATTTTACAGCCCTGCAAGGGAAATACAGCTGAAGCAGGTTTTGTCTGGGTTTGGGGAGGAGGTAGTTTGTTCGCATGGGTTATCTAGTGATCTGTGTTTGTTTCAAATAGACCCCCAAGAACACAGTGCCTATGGTGAATTCAAAGACAGAGTATCTGGTGCAGGGACTGTGAAAAAGGCAATGCCTTGAACATGGCATTCTGCATTTTCTGTTGATCTCACAACTTCCAGGCTTTGAGCCATGATTCTTGTCTCCTATGGTTTTAAACTGCTCAATCCTGACTCTTAAAAATATTGCTCTTTGATTACACAAGCATTCCTGCACACGTAAGGGTTTGTTAGCAGTGAAATGGGCTGGAAACATTAAGACGTTATTGTGCCAAAACAGCAAATAAAACATGTCTGAAAAATCTGCAACCCGTACACTTCAGCCAGACGAGAAGGGTAGATGCAGGTAGGGAGAGAAAAAACAAAACTAACAGTTTGGGAGAGCCTGTTTCTGCCCACAACTGTCCTACCGCTCTCCCAAACAGGCATGCAGCTGAGCAGTTGTGGAGCCATATGCACAACTGGTGAAAGCTTGAATAAGCCTGAGGTGCTTTTGTGGGAGGGGGGCAGTGACAGGCTGGTGTGGTGGACCCTAAATGCTGGAGAGCCCTCTGGGATAGAGGCTTTGGCTGGCCTAGCTGTGCTCCTCACAGGGCAGCATTATCCCTTCTTGACTGGACTGACAGGAATAACAATTTGACCACTCTCTGCTACTCACTCTCAGTCTAAATTTCCCTTTTGGATCAAGTATCACATGAGGAGAAACAGCCCGAATAATAATATTCTCCAAAGTGCCTGCTTTTTACATCCCCTTCTATGGAAACTAAAGCAGATTTACAATAATAGGTCATTGCTGCCCAGAAGCAGGAGAAAGCAGCCTATGTGCCGAAGTCACTGCTCAAATGTGAAGCCTCAGGTCACTTGATGCAGTCTTCCAGAATGAGGCTGGGAGTTGGTGGCTAATGGTGCAGGGAAACCCCTTTTGGGCAGAGGGTGGGGATCATGTTCAGCCAGTCAGCGCCAGCTCCAGGGATACATGGTCTCCTTTGCTTCTCACAGGGCAGCAAGGTTGTGCATAAGAGCCTGGGCTGCTGCCAGGGGTAGTTGAATACTTCTAACCTTTCTCCTGAGATTGAGTGTGTGGATTGATCTTTGATGGGGGTGAAAGAGGTTGGGGTGCAGTGCCTGAAATGCCGGGTTGGTTCTCCCTCCTCTGGTCTCATATTTATGTGCCATGTAAGGTTAATGCTGATTCTATGTTGTTTTCCTGTGATTTGATCAGTGGAGTAAGATGAGCACCTGGTAGAACAGTTGACAGTGAGTTATGTGCTATCTCAGTGAGTTAGCAGCTAAAACTGCCCAAAGAATAGCCTGGAGAGTCAGTGCAGTTTCCTTATTCATGCTGGCTCTGTGGCTAAGTTTTGTTAAAAGCTGTGACTATGAGGCAGTGTTAGTTTTTCACCATCTAATCCAACTATCCTGGTCCTATAATACAAAAAAAAA
>WEIS01049432.1:0-11955 GCA_013389965.1 Todus mexicanus
GAAATAGATTTTTTTTTTTTTCTCAACTTCCACTCTAGGGAATTTAAGTGGTCAATTTCCAGACAAAATTCTGGGGCTTTAAAGTAATGAGCGTCAAAGACACTGTTTTTTAAGGTGTTGAAAGATGTTGAAAATGTTCAGGTAGTTAACTTCAGATGATTTAATACTTGGCTTAATTTAAATCCTGGAAAGATTGAACTAATGCATATCTTCAGAAGTAATTGCTTTAAGGAAGTGGAAAATACCATCTCTTCTTTATTCAAAGGCGTGTTCCTGCGGCAATTAGGTTGGAACAGCATTTTTGGGGTTACCCTGAGCTCCTTAGTGACCATGAAGGGAAAAATCATGTTTTCCTGGGGCTGCAGTAAGAAAAAATACTCTGCCTGTGCTGTCCTGATGAATATTTGGCCATTAAAGGTCATGGGGCCATTGCATCACGAGGCTGGGGTGCTTGCAACCCACCCAAGGCCAGAGGTTCAGGGCATCTGCTCGTTTGAACACCTGAAGACACCTGTATGGAGCCCAGTGAGGTTTTGTTTCTTCATGAGAATTGTGTACTGTTACCTTGTGTCAGACCCGTTCACTGTTTGTTTGGGGGAAATCATACGTTCAAAATAGGAATCCATGTTCGTAAGCAGAATAAGTTAAGCGTGGAGGACAGGAGCTGCGCTGTTCTTCTAGCGTCGTGTGGGTAGGTGGCTTGTGTGTTTTGTACAGCTGTTGATCCAAAGTGGGCAGGGAACTGGTGGAGCCCCCAGGAAAGATGGAAATTTCCTTCCTAAGCTGGCCGTGCTGGCAAAGGTCCGTGTCTACAGACACTGCAGAGCTGCCCAGCCCTCACCTGAGCATGCTCTGCTTTGGAGAGGCAACTGCTCACCAATGCTTCCGCAGAGCAAAACCAGGTGCAAAGAGCAATAAAAGCCTGTTTGCTGCTCTGTGGGGAAAGAAGTCAGGAGCGTTGAGCTAAAGAAGAGATTTGGCAGTTATTTGTGGACTTTTCTGCAGAGCTTTTTGGGAGCAAACAGAGCTGGAGTAAAGCAGAGTACACCAAAGTGTTCTCAGCCAGTGTGTGCCAACAGTAGAAAGCTTTCAAGGTATGAGTGGACAGAGGAGAATAAGGACATGGGTTTTACCTTATCTAATGTCTTTACCCTTTAGCAACACGAGGCATAAAAGGAAAAGCTGGTCCAGAAATGAACCCCTCGGCCTAGGTAGTGAGACTCTTAAGAGTGGCTCCTTGCTTCATTTAAGATGTCCTTTGTGATTTTAGGGACACGGTGGAGGCTCGGAGCCAGAAAAGCCATGGGGCAGCTAATCCCATTTATCTCAGTGGCAGGCCCCTAAATATCTCTGATGTTCTGAGCCCAAGCCTGTAATAAGACTTTCCCAGCTCCCAGAGGTATTATGAAGATAGATAGACTGGAGAGGTGCGCACATCCTTTAGTGACAACAGCGGCATAAGTACCTTAAATGCACTTTATTATGCACGGAAGGAGTGGGATGGAGGAAAGATAATATTCTGTGTTAAAACCAGAGATTGGCTCTATTAAAGGGGAGCAGATGAGAAATAAGCAATAGCCAGGAAAAATCCACGTTAAGAAGCATTTTTGTAGATGTGCCTTTGCCTTGTTTTTCTTTCCTCTCATTTCGCTTTATTCCAAAAATGAAATGAGTGGCTCTTCCTTTATAGAAAGCCCTGAACCCAGAAATTAGACTAAAAAACTTGCCTGCACATAATGAGGGAGAAGTTAAAGTCCATCATCATCACTCTGAGAGGTAATTTCCAGAGCTGGATGATACCGCATTTGTAGATGTTCATCCTTCCAAGCTGTTCACTTCCTGCGCTTCCCATGATTGTCTGGGTTACTGGAACTTTGCAGCACAGAAATATTGGTTCTTCTCCGTCTAATTTCAGAGCAGCGTAACTGAGCTAATAATACACTTGACGATGTCGCTGCTCAGTACTGTGCAGCCCCACCAAAATCAATGGGCATTTGAAGGCAGGCTCAGGATGGCCCAAAATGTGCACGGTAATTACAATTAAAAACAATTTCCTAGGTTTTGAAGTGCTTACAGTGATGGTATTTGGAAATGGATTTCACTCAACATAAGGATGCAGGGAAGATGAAACTGCAGATTGCTAGGGAATACAGCTTATTTCTTACATTCTTAACATTTTAGGGATATTTGGGGTTGAAGGACTGACAAACTTTTATGTTAAGAAGCAAACCTTATGCAGTCGGGTCTCTTTACACAGCACTTCATGGGGCACTTTCCTATCTTGCTTCCATGAAATAATAAAATGAAGAAGTAACTGAATTTAGCATTAACGCTGGGAACAAAACCAAGAGGACTTTAATAGTTTTGTGTACCTTCATTACTGGTAGCTTTTCAGCCTGATGTAAATGATATACAATTCTATCACCCTATAGTCTTATAAAGTAGAGTTATATGCAAAGATTTGCAAAGCATCCACAGCACAGCCGATATAGACTTTTTTTTTCTTTTTTCTTTTTTCTTTTTTCTTTTTTTTTTTAATTGCTGCAGAAACCAAGCCATACTGAAGGTGTCATAAAATGGCCCTTGAAATATTTCCTCTTCCAGCTTGGAAAGTAATAACATTTCTACTGCTGCTAAGCCCAAGCCTAGCAAATATTTTTCTGTCATTAAAATAAGCATTTCCCAATGCTATTTCCTTCCTGTCACACCAAGTATTGGGCTATAACTCTCCCCACCGCTGCTTTTCTTTGTGGAGGAGTCTAGACGGGCCATGGTTTTGAAGGCGCGCTCTTAGCCCTTGTGTCCTGGAAGGTTTGCTATAGACAGCTTGGTGGTGGTGGGATCTCTTTTGCTGTTTATTTGAGGTTAGATATGTTTTTGCACTTGCAAATAGCCCCTTGGAGCCAGTGGGAGTAGCTGCGTGCTTAAGGCAAACAAGATTTGACCTTAAAATAACATAACAGCAACTGTAAGGGTTCAAATTGATGGCTCAGTGGACCGAAGTACCTACAACAATTAGTTGCTCACGGATCCGAGATTTCATGCCCTGGAACTCTCATTGTAATCTCATTTATTTTGTCACATATTTCAGGAGAGGTACCATTTAGTTTACATTAGCATGAGTGATGAGCGCTAATCTGCGATGACAGAGCAATTTAAAGCTGGCTGTAAGTTGCTGAGGTAATATCTAAAATACGAAATATCTCATTCATTAGGAGAGGTGAAGATGACAAGCATAACTGCTCCCTCTCTCAAACTGGTTTCGTGCCAAGGCAGGTCAGTTGATTTTTGTCGAGCCTGTACTCTTTTCGGTCTGGCTTCAGTTCAGATTAGAGTTAAGGTCCAAATACCACCTTCTTCACGGTAGCTTGGCAAGGTGGGTATAGAATTGAAGTGCACGTCAGCAAAAATCAAACATAAAATGTTAACAGGGACTTCACCCTTTCTTTTTCCTAGTGACAGGTAAGATAATTTTGGGCGACCCAAGTAAAATTAGGTCTCTTAAGCAAGGCAGTCTGCTTCCTATCTTCAGAGAAAGGAGATGACAGCTGCCCTTCTTGAAAGCACAAGTGATGGCGTGGCACAGCTGGCATAATTCAGATTTTTAGGAGGATGTGCAAATTTTTTCATTACAGGCTCCACTGAACGGTCTTGGCCAGGAATATGTGACCAGATGGCATTAGAGCTGCTTTCCCTGTAAGATTATAAAGTGCCACTGTTCACAATCTCAGCAGCTGAGACATTACAAATTACCGTCGCGACCGGGCATTGCTTTTTTCAAACTCATTTTCCTGATGCATAGGGAGTCTTTAGTTTTCTCATGATAAGATCTTCAACTGAAACGCGTCGGGTTTTATTAGTTGCCCGTTTTAGGTCTCAAAACTCACCCCCTCTTTGTTGTGAAATTGGTGTGGTGTTGCCACCTGATCTTTTACTCTTTCTTGTGCTTCTTGTCTGTCACCTGGGGTCTTTCTCCACGTCCTCGCTTTCTTTATTGACTGCAACATGTACTTCTGACCTGTGTATTGACTTCAGTGAGTACGTTTAGACTTTTGCTAACTGTGAAACATGCTGTGATGTTCTTGTATGACAGATACGCCAATGAAGAGGTAGCAGCGCTTTCCTTGCTGTTTGCATGTGCATAAGCAAGGAAGGCACGTGATTTATTCTGGTCCTTATCCATCTTGGGTGCAAGGGTGTCCTGACAGAGTAACAGGAACCTGGTTTGGAGCCAGGAGGTGTGCAAGCAGGGCTGGGGATGTGCCTGAGCAGACAGCGGTGAGAGGAAGGACGTACTCATTAATCCTGGGCAGTTTCTGGGAAAGAGGGGGCTGCAGTGGGGAATAAACCTTGCTGGGTGGTATTCTTCACATTGTCTTTGAGTTTCAGCTGTTATTTTAGCAGGCAGTTCTATCAGAGTAGCCCAGTCTATCCATATGGCCCTGTTTTGTAAAACTGTGGAAGGCAAGGACAAAAAAACCTTTTGTAGACTCCTGGCTATGCCCAATTTTTGAAAGTCAACTTCAGAAGTGTTATATGATCTTTTGCAACCTTAATGATTCGATGATGCCAGAGAACCAGATAAAGAAGCTTACGCGGTGAGTGAAAGAGGATTTATGGGTGTAACCTGTACTTTGGAGGGCTGCCCGCTGTCCCTCTGCACTTCCAACGGCATACCAAACGATACTGAGATTTTCCAGGGTGGGTGATGCAACTAGTTTGTCTCACAGGTTTAATAGCAGCGATATTTTGCAAATGCAGTGTTTGGAATTATCTGCCTCTGCTGGAATCCTTTGAAATGGAATTGAAAAATAGTGCATTTGCTGGCCCACTAACCCTTGTTAAGTACAGAGCTCACTAAGTCTTAAGCAAATGGGTTTAGAGGAGCAGAAATAGGTTTCTCATTAAGCATTCCAAAGAATGTTTTTCAGATATGTATTAAAAGACATCCTCTATCTATATACATGTTTATTTATTGCCTGTAATTTTCTCTGCACTGTAATTCTGCTTGCACAGTGCAGCTGAGCATAAATGTCATTTTTAGGAGCCCTGCTCATGTTATGTTTCTTGACTTTCTATAATAACAAGAAATGGGATGCTTTGAGATAATCCAAACAAAGGAGAGTGCAATGTAATAACCTCTAGAAGAGTTACAAAGGGATCATTAATGCCGGTGGACCTAATAACTGAAGCCTGATCATCGTTGAGAGGTGAAGGTGACCCGAGTTGGAAATCAGTTGTTGTTATGCTGGCCAAAATACCCATCTGAACTGCAGAGCAAGGTGTAAGGATCGTAGTGTGAATGAGTATCAGCTTGGCTAGCATTCAAGAGAAGATTCTGTCCTGTCCAGCCTGTGTCTGACCAGGCCTTCTGGCATCAATGGAAGCATGAAGTGAATGGGGGAGCAGTGTAGCAGAGGAGGGAGAAGGTGAGTGAGAACATACTACAGAGCTGGGCTGGACCTGCACAAGGATGGGCAGAGATGTTGTAGATGGGGTATAAGGGTCTGTTCAGAGATGGATCCAGGAAACAGGGAAGACTGGCCCCTGAGTCAGAGCCGCTGCTGAGTAAGGAGGTGCTGCAGTTTTTATCACCGTGGCATTATTATTGTTATTATTGCTCTGGGTGTTACTGTGCGGTGGGTGAATGCCAGATTCTGGAGGGTTCTGCTCACCCATGCTAGCCCCATGTGTGACATACGGCAGATCCTACAGGCAGAGAAGAAAAGCAACCTTTAAGTTTGCAAACAGCGATTAATTCAAGCTCTGTTTGAACTGATTATGGAGGGGAAAAAGGAATCAAAGCTGGGATTAGAGGCTTAGAGAGCAGGAGCGCATCCTTGGGCAGCTACTGCTCTCTTGCAACTCTGTCACGGTGCTGGAGTTATGCCATTGTCCCAAGTAACCTGTAGAATTCCCAGGGGCTGCACCTGGTGAAAAAAGCATCTTGATGGTTCTTGGCTTCCTGATACTCTCCCATCATGGCCTGCTGGAGACACACTTGTTTATTTCCTCAGATGCCTTCTGTATTACATTTTAGTGTCCTCACGATGTTTGGCTGATTTTCGCCTGCTGTTGAATGTGAAGGATTGCAATTTTGTGAAAGGTAAAATTTCAAATGGCTAGAAAAGTTCCTCGATGGGATAATACTCGCCGTGGATGCCTGTAGCTCACTGGCCTGATGTATCTTTACAGTAGTATTAATTACGTTGCATTTAGACTTGATCTCTCCAGTACTAGCCTGGAAAAGTTGTTGCCTCTTCCTCCCGGACCTCTTTCTCCCAGGTGACCTTTAGAGGTCCCTTCTGACCCAAACCCTTCTATGATTCTATGGTTCTACGACCCTCCGTGTCTTTTTCTATTCAGTTAATGAACTCTAGACATCTCCTCACCAGGATAGATAAGGTCTATCTTTCAGGGCACACCATGGAGCAGACTTTAGAGCAGCTCATGTTAAAATGCTGTGGTTGTGCTGCATGGCCAGGGACATGTGGCTACTGTGTCAGAAAGCACTGAAGTGCCTTTTTAGGGCAGCATTTCTGTTCTGGGCAGCCTAGGAACGTGAGTATAAATTGTTTCCCAAGCCAAAATTTGTTAGGGTATAGAAGTTCTTGGGCTTTGTTTGCCTCTTACCCTCATTTTAAGATAATTAATAATTGTCGTGTTGCTCTTTGCAAGTGATTCTTTATCAGGAAAGCATTAACAAAAACTTTGTTAATAGAAATTTGCCTTAACAGGTACATGCCAATTAATGTTCTGGGTCTGTGTATTTTTAAATTTGAAGAGTATTAGCACTCGGTGTTTCACGAGCTGTATAACAGCTCTCGAAAGTTGGCCTGAACATTTTAAAACATTGCTTAAATAGGATCAAGCATCTTGAAAATAAGATTTGTTGTAAGCTTTGTATTGTTGCCTCTCATACCCTTGCATGTCTGTTTTTCAAGCAGTGTTTTATAATCTGCAGTAAGCCCTGAATGATGCTTAGTTGTTATGGTTTGACTTAATATGATCTAAAAATGGCTAGCAATAAATCAAATCATTTCCATGTAAAGGAAATGTAGGGTTGGGCTGGGGGAGCTGTTATACCTCACTCGGGGGAAGAGCCAATAAATCCAATATATTTGTTCAGCTCCAAAATATCCACCATAATTTGGTGCAAGGGGGGAAATTAAAAAGCATGAGTGTATATTTTGAAGTACCGTACACCAGTAGTGGGAACCAAGTTTTAGCTTGTGTTTCTGAGGGGTGGGGAAAGGGAGAGAGGAGTGGGATCTGGTGTGATTGATACCGTACCAGGGATAGGGAAGGTTGAAAGGAAAACAGAGCCGTCTCCCAAAGGCTGTTGATCTCTGCTCTGGGCTCCTGGCCAATATAACTGTCCGCTGAAATGACTGTAATTTCCTGAATAATACAGAGCCAAGCTTCCATTTTTAAAAAGGACAAATTAGGCCAGAGGAGAATCACTTGCCTTTACAGCTCGTAACAAAGTGCTCCCAACTTAGAGGTTGGCCTCACCTTCCCTTGATTTTATGGAGCTCTTATTGGCAAGCACGAGTCTTGTTATGCTTTAATCAATATTAATCTCAGTTGGAAGGATACTTCTGGTTGCTAATTGAGATCAGGTTCAATTCCATCGCGTCATATTTGCTGTATAATTATTAGGCGCTTTACATCATGTCAGAAGAGCCTTGGCTGATAGCATCAGCCGAACGTTCCCATATGCCGGCACGATGTACAGAACAGAAAAAGCTTTAGCCAACTTGTTGCTGTCTGCGCAGGGTATAATTCTTTAAGCTGTGGAAAGGTTCACAAAACCTAGCAGCAGCAGCCATCCCGTTTCTGTTCAGCACATGTTGATACTCTCTCATCTATTGCTTAGTTCTACTAAACACTTAAACACGATGGTATGGCTGGATGTTTCTGGTATGTGATAAGTACATTACACCCTTTCCTGCACGTTTCCCTTGAAATGAGAAGCAATTTACTGTGGGAGATAATTGACCTATACCTCTAAAATATCTGTGATGGGAAAAGAGGTACGTGTAAGAAAGAATAGCCACCTGAAACCATTTCTTCTCTTCTTTGAAGTCACAGTGGGTGTTGTGCTGCCCGGCTGCGTGCACACCACGTGCAGCAGAGACCATCCACATTCACATTATCCACTCTCAACCGACCATCTGCATATCACAGGCAATTTTATTTTGCACGGTTGCTGTTAAGGAAAGCTCTTATCTCTCAGTAACGTCTGTTCCCTGGGCTGCACACATGGTCCCACGGCAGGGACCAACTCCTGCCCCACTGCAGCGTGATTTGCTCCCCTGTCCCTATCCCCATCCTGGCTCTGGCACAGCATTTCTTGGGAGTGCTGCTTGATCCACAGTGGCTTTGTGCAGATAATTCAGATGCCTGCTCTAGCTGCACGGATTCGGGAGCACGCGGCAAAGTGGCTGTGCTGATGGGGCCTGGGACACCCAGTGGGAAGTTGTGAAAAGCCCAGGATGGAAAGGCTGTGCCCGGGAAACATGCACTCCATGTAGCTTTGCTTCTTTGTTCTGTGATTTGCTTGAAAATGTAAAACTAATCCTATTAAGCTGCTGTTCCTGGCACCTGTCTCTCCAATGGCAGTGGGACCACTTCAGCGCCAGGAGATCAGGACCAGATCTGGGAACCAGGCATGGGATGGGATGATCAAGTGAGGCTTTTGTCTGCATTGGGTTTGGATGCCCTTGACTGAAGTGCGCAGTGTTCCCGTAGGAGAGGCAGTCAGGTCTGGGGTAGGGGATCAGAGCTGGGGACAAACATAGCTGGTCCCTCTGCTCTTTCTCAGTGCCCCCATACTGAGACTGAATGGCCTGTTACATGTTAAAAAAACCGAGGGGCAAACATCAATGCACTGAACGATTTCAGTGGGAATTGGAAGGCTTTGACAAGACAGATGTATTTTTCCCTAGGCACGGCTGCCTGACCGTGGTTCTGCCAACTGCCAAGTCCGGGCCTCTGAGCGACACGTTGGCTCTAGCCAAAACGACCGAGATTAATCCAAAACAGGGAGCAATACTTGTGATCTGTGAAGAGATGGATATCGCATCAGACCTCTGGATGCAGTGGATGAAACTGGGTGCTGGGCAGCAGCCGGAGGCAGCTTTGGGTGGGCAAGCATCACCCGGGTGCCCTGAGCAGTGGTGCCATCATCAGGCTTGGATTTGATGTTCCAAGAGCAGCCCGTGGCTCCTGGGGAGCCTCGCTGCAGAGCAATCTGGTCAAGGTCTTGGGAGCGCACACGTGTATTTTTAGAGCTTTATACTGCAACATGTGCAAATTTATTAGAGCTTGTTAATTAAAATTACTGTGGTGAGTGCTTGTTACTATATCTGACAAGAAGATTCCGCAGACAGTTAAAAGAAAAACCACCCAAACCCACGTTAGACTATATACAGGTTAGTGACTAAAAGGGGGTATCTAAAAATAGTTATACTGCAAATAAATTAAGGTATTTATGTGGGGGAGTAGCTGCTTTTTTTCTGCCTTCCGTTCTATGGGTTTCTTTAAAGATTTTCTAGTTTCATTTTTTTCTTCTTCTTTTTTTGTCATACGTATTTTATTCTTTTTTATTCATATGTCCAGAATCCATTTTTATTTCCATGATATCGATCCAGATGTACAGCAGACGGCATCGATTGCCTCTTGTATGTAATACATACACATTAGCAATGTCATCCACCTCTGGGAACAGTGAGAACCTGGCTGCCTGTCATCTGCAGGAGATTAGAAGTGATTTTCCAAGGATGAAACCTAGGTGTAGGAGGGATACAGGGTGTAGGGCAGGATTTAGCTCACCAGTACAGTGTTGTAAATGGGAATATTGCAAACAGTTTCTAAACAGATCCACATGAAAGATGGAAGAGGTTGGAAAATTTAAACTTAGAAGAATAAGGAAGAGAATGCAAATGGAGGAGAATGTCAGGACAAAGGAACGGAATTTCAGAAGAAGTCTGGGCAACTAAAGAGAGTATGAAGAGGCCAAAGAATCCTCCTTTTAGCATCTTCCCAGCCCACAAATATTTCTGTGTTGTTAGCTCTTTTCTGCAGCAGGACATGTGGGGCTTTTTAAGATGTGGTCCAGACCCCATCACTGACTGATGACAAGACTAAGAGGCAAGGGAGAGCTTTTCTTGCACTGCTCCCACTGGTGTGTCTGGTCTGGGCTTACCCTTCCTGTCATGGACCTTAAAGTTGTGGCGTGTAGAGTGACTCAGGTTGATTTTACCCTAAGTGTGGCTTAATCTTCTATCCCTTTTAGTCGCTGGCTATTGGCGCGATTTTTTTCCTGGCAGAAGAGCTGTTCATAGCCAGTTCCCTGCGTTAAGTTAGTTTGACAGGCTGTGCACAAGTTCTCGTCTTCCTCGAATCCCTTAGAAGCTAAACCCCATGTCAGGCAAGGCACCGACAGCAGCCTGGCAGAGCCAAAGCTGCTCATTTACCTCCTTAAGAATTTGTACAGCCGTCACAGTTTCCTCCTTCTGAAATTTGTCCAGTGTTTTATAGGTTACTAAAAGGAACTATAAAAGCTGTGGCAGTTTTAGTGCTCACAGATACCGTGTACCTGCAGGTTTGGAGATTTTTAAAATGTGCTATTTCAGTTGTTACTGTTTTACCTTTGCTGCTGGAATGAGAAATATTTGGTCGTCACCTTGTGTTAGCACTGCATTCATCTGGATTTTTTGTAATTAGCAAGCAAATATAATGACTCTCCCCTCTGTGTTACCCTTGGCAAGTCTGCTAATTCTGCATAGAAATAGCTCCATGTTATTGTGAAGGTTCTCGTCAGGATCCTTAAAGGTTTTTCTTTAAATCCTTCTCCTTGGACTTTTGGCTGGAGATTCTCCTTGCTTTCCTCTGTGCTGATCTGGGCTTTGAAGAGCACAAAAAGTATTCTTTCTGTAGAAAGACCACTTCGGGACACCTGTTTTAATTCTCCTTCTACAGGAAGTCCATGGTAATTATTATTTTTACTAAGCAGCCACATGGAAGAAACAAGTAAGGAAATTTCTCGCTACCATCTTCGAGGAGGACTGGAGGAGATGATTTTCTAAGGGCTTTCCTACCCTCAGGTAGTGTTGCATTTAAATACCAACTTTGAAGTCTATTCTGTCAGAGGTTTTCAGTTCTGGAGCACAAAAATTTGGTGCTGACAGACTGCATCACTCGCTGGGCGTGACACTCCTTGAAAACTCCTCCAAAAGGCAAAGTCCTCGAGCCAGCCCTTCCGCGGGACAGGAGGGAACGGCCGCCCGTGCCCTGCGGAAAGCCCTCGGTGCTTAAGCAGGAAGAAGGGAGGTGCCTGTTCGCTTTTAAAAGTTGCATTAAATATTAAACAAGGTTTTACTGCTCTTGTGGTGTCAGAAGTAAAGACAAGCCCTAACCAAAGCCTCCAGGACTGGATGACCACACTACTGGAAGAAGTATGGCTGTAAGTACCAATCCATGGGGAAGCTCAGTGCTGCTTCATGTGAGAAGTTGGTGCTGGCAAGTGCAGGTAGCCCCATGGTCCTTCACAAGTGGTTATCTTGAAGCACTGGGACAGACCTTTTGAATGAGAATGAGAGGTGTTTGTGACTGTGTCTGAAAAGATGTGGAGTGTAGGCTTGTCTTGCACCTAGGTAGTGCTTAAAAATTCTTATTTCTTACGATACTCAGATGTGTACCAGGCATGCGAAGATGATGAGGGGACTGAAGCATCTCTCTGACAAGGAAGGGCTGAACGACATGGGTCTGTTTGGCCTGGAGAAGAGAAGGCTGAGGGGGGATCTCATAATACTTATAAATAAAGAGGATGGTGCCAAACTCTTTTCAGTGATGCCCGGTGACAAGACAAGGGGCAAGGGGCACAAACTAGAAGACAAGAAGTTCCACCTAAACATAAGGAGAGATTTCCTTACTCTGAGGGTGCCAGAG
>WEIS01049438.1:17783-28295 GCA_013389965.1 Todus mexicanus
TTTGCACTAAGGTTACGTCACTTATCTCTTGGGTACAGATGACACTAAGAACCATGTGCCTGGACTCCAGCTAAATTATCAGTTTCCTTTAAATAGTTTGAGGGAAGAAAAACAGCAAGAATGCTGTATAGGAAAGTAGGGAGGCTTGGTCTTGAGACTAATTTTGAAAATTCTTTCAGTTTAGCCTCCAAATTTTGTTCTACAGGTTTTCATATACAAAAATTTATTATTTCTGCATGCAGACTCTGTAGCTCCATATGTAGCTCCCCAAACTGCACACAGTGTGGGCACAGCACCTGCACACACTAAAGCTGTCTCTAGTCAAATTCCAGCTATTCCACTCAAGCATTTAAAATTATCTCCACCCTTCAGGAGACCACTCTTTTCCTTGTTGAAGACACTTATTTTAGCCCTGAAGTCACTGGTCCTCATGAGTAGCATTATGTTTTACAATGACATTACACAGAAGCCTGCATACCCAAATATTGGTAAGTCAAGTTCTAAAGAGGACACCTTCCTCCCTTGACTTATGTAAAATACATCACACTTAAAGAAATGTTTCATATAGTTGCTGTGTAGAAGACTTGAAGATGAAGTAGGTGAGGCTTCCAAAAAAAAAGCTAAAGGAGTATCTACCCATAACACAGGATCCTGCGAACCAGGGTTCAACTAAACATTCACGTCCTATTCATGACCAGAATTTCACACGCCAAATATGGATAGTACCAAGAGCATGCTAAGATTTCTACAGCGAAATGTGATGACTTCATTTTAATCGGTGAACATGATGAGCTCCACAAATGACTGCTGAGGCATTAGAGATCATTAGTACCACTGAGAAAGCATCAACATCCTGCAGTATCAAACTGTTTATCACTAATGTACAGAGACTGACTCTACAAATACATTTCTATCACTTTGTAGTTGCTTAATTAATTACATATATTAAGCAAATTAAACTGTAGAATGCAGCGAGTACTCCCAGGGCAGCCAATGGCTATGTCACCAGCAATGTCCTTTTCCATTCAGAGAAGTCCTCCCAACTTTCTCTTAGTGGCAAAGAGGATCATAAAGAGGATGAAAGCTGTGATCTCAGTAGCACAGCAGAAAGTGAGACATCTATTGCATTGAGATTAGTGACATAAGTTCAAGAGAAGAACTTAATAAACATGTGCTAACCAAGCAACCCAAACTTTGGGGGATCTTCAGATCACAATCAGAACACCCGAGTGCAGCTTTTCATTATATTAAGATCAGAAGCCAACAGACAGTGATAAAGCACATAGGTATTTGCAAATTCATTTTAACCTGGAGTCTTCTAGAAAACGATGATTTAGAAAAATGAACATTTAAATAGTTAATTGTTTTAATATATTAACACTAATGACTATAATACTTACTGATTTGTTGTCTTTATATAAACTGTTGTTAGAGGCAATTGTAAGCTCATGATTAATAATTTTTTTGATAAAGCTGTTCCGCTAATTGATTTTCTTCTTGTATAAAATAATGCACAAGAAAAAGCAACACCCAGATCTCAAGTGGTTAAAGAAACAAAAAAGTATTTTGCTTGAAAACAAAGCAAAAACAATAATAGAATGATTTTTTTTTTGTCTACTATTTTCAATACTATACAGGCTGCTGCGAGGAAAGTCACCTGCCTGCCAGGCACGCCCCGTACCTCCACAAACAGCATTTTACACACAGAGGCATCAACTGGGCTATTATCACACCTAAAATTAGACAACTTCATAAGTTTTTGTCAGACTTGGTACTAATGTGCCCCATGCATTTAAAAATCTACCTTCTTTTTTTTTAAAAAAAGAAAGCAATATACTGATAATTTTGATTTAAATGTTTAAGAGGTAGTTGTCCTTTAGATATTTTTAACACATGTTAAATGCTGGTACTGCATTACTCATGTTGTGTGTACAATATTGCCACAGGCAGTTCACTTAAAATGCATGCCCATTTATGTTAATTTTGAAAATAGAGATTTTTCCCAATAATCCAAAACCATCTTATAAAAATAAATTCTGATATTTGTGGAGCTCTATCTGGATTTTGAAAAAAAAAGGATTATGGACATGCATTTTCCCTGTACTATGAGAGTACAGGAGATGTGAGCATCATGTCTTCCTCATACAAGAAAAAATAATAATTTTATAAAACACCCAAAAAACAACTCCAAAAAACCCCAAAACCACTCAGATCAGAAGGGAATACATATAAAGGGCAATTCTGCAGCTATTTTGTGGTAAATGATAAACCACTAAGCGTCCCTTAGTGGATGTGCAGAATGTATGATCCAGAGTTTGGAATGTCCTCATTTCCTGACACTTTTCCCTTTTCTCATCTCTGTAAGAACTGCTGACTCCTACATTTCAGAGGCAGAGCCAACCTTGTTTTTCACTGGTTTAGGTGCTAGACTTCAGAATGACTAATTCTTCCGTTCTAGTATTCCAGCGGCAGTTCTGAAAGGAAAAAGACCTAAAATATAAAAACTGAGGGATAATGCCTCTCCCCATATTTTTGTCCCAATTTGGGGACAGAATTTTTAGAATCTTCTTGGAATACTCTGTGGAACGTTAAATTTGCCCCATGATACAAGGTGAAAGCACTTCTATACTAATTGATACCAGCTTTTATACTTTACTTTAAAGGTCAAATGAATCAAACAAATCCTACACAGCTAAAAAGAAAACAGAAGTTGGTGACCAAATGACCAGAACACATGTACTCTTTCACACCAGTTCCTCTGTACCCTTGTAGTGGATTTACTTTAATGTCCAAATCTATGCCATGATTACACCAAACCTCCTGAATCAACAAAAAGTCCTCTGATAAACAGAAAAACAGCAGCTGAACTAAAGCATGTCACTGAAACAGACCACAGCAGTAACATTTTCAGGAGAAAACTGCTCATTAGATATACTAAGCTCCAACTGTCTAAGAAAACAATCTGCTATTTGGTTTCTTACTTCAAAGCAGGAGCTGACTATACAAATTTTCCTGGAAAATGCACTAGCTTGAACCCAAAATGAGCCATCCCTTCCTATGAATAGGTAACTAAAGCTTAACAGCACTTTACTAATATAATCTACATGGTCAAAGTAAATAGCATTTTTCAAAGTATGTCTTCACCAGAAGTCCCAGGCTAGATCTGGCTGCCAGAGCACAATTCTATGTTCCCTCCAAGGTTACTCTGTGTCAGTCAATGCAATGTTTCCTAATCAGAACTCCTGCATTAATTGAGGAGAACCGGTCTTGAGTCTTTTATTTCATTTTAATGCTTATTTCCTCTTCTGCTGTTCCTCATGGATATTCTTTATGTTGTTTCTATTCCTGGCAGCTGTTCTTCCCAGCAGCTGCAAGAGCAGTGAGAGACAGGAGTCACTAGGGCTCTGTCGGGCACACAACAGCATCACACCGGTGGCCCCCAGGTTACGAGATGCAGCATGGTTAGCTGAGCAAGGGCACGCTCTTTCTGAAGCTATTGTTGTGCCAGGAAGCCTTGCTGCTTTTCACACTGGGCGAGTCGAGTATCCTGGGACTGAATGAGACTTGGACATCTCCAGTCAGCTGGGTGTTATAAACACGTTACAGTGTGAAACTGCTGTCTAGACATTCATCAAGCTGTTGGGTTTCAGCCCTCCATATTTAGCCGTCATGTGTCTAGGCTGGCTTGGATTGAAGAGGCTTAAGTATTCTCTCTTTCGTTGGCGTGTTTGGTACCTTTCCAGAGCACTCACTAGCTCTCCATCAGTCACTCTTTCACGAGACTTCCCAGTCCAACTGCTGTTGCAAATCAACAGATACCTTCTTCAGCATAGGCCCTTTTCTATCTATGCCTCAGGGCGCTCCAATTTGCAGCTCATTTCTTCAGGGTGCACGTGGCTACTGAAGCAAACTGATCCTCAACTCTGCAGCGTAACACCTGCAAATCTCCATGTTAGGAAGTATAAGCAGTTTGTAGATTTAGCTTTACAAATATCTAACATACTAAATACACCCCTGTAGATACCTGCCTGATGCTCTGAATAGTCTAAAAGGTGTCCAATATGAAGATTAAAGTCCACTAAGAAGTATACAATTATGCCTACTTCACACAGAGCTGCTTCTCTGGAACAGGACGCCCACCAAACATCAGCTTTCCTTCACTTCTCAGTCAGCATACTAATTTTCTCCATTTCAAACTTGGGCTAGCAGAAGACCTATAAATTCCATGCTACTTGTAGCATGTTCATTAAATTTGTAAACATACGTGTAGCACAGTTGTTAAATTGTACTCCTAATTCAAGTGTCATAGTCCAGGCACCTAATACAGAGTAGTCAACGCAGAAACAGTTGCATCTTTCCCTATTCCATTCCCAGGAACCATTTCTGTAGCAAAGGCCATATAGTCATCGCAACAAACAAAGCTACACAGAAAAAAATTGATCACACAAGATTTGTGGAACACTTAATGGAAAAAAATAGAGAAGTGCCCTTACTCTTTGCATCATAAGGTTGACCTTTCTCTGAGTGCATTTTCTCAATCATTGTGAACTTGGTGAGAATTCAGAAAGTAAATGGAGTTTACCAGTTTATCAGTAAATATTGACAGAATCAGACTAAAAGCAGAAGAAATCGTTTTTGTTTAGTTTGATTTGCTTTAGTAACAAACATTCAGAGAAAAATCACACTGGCAATTTTTTCCACAAGCATGCCTGCCATGGTTTGAGCTGTGGCAGGAGTTATGCTATCTATATTCTTGCAATTTAGAAGGAAAACCACCGTGTAAAAACAAACAGTCCAAGATTTTAAACAGGAAAGCTTTTGTCTGGAGATCTACAATGCCAATGAGTGAAATTCAGGTTGGCAGAGCAGAGCTTCACTAAAGTCATCACCATTAAGAAACAGGTCTCCTGCACTTTGGAAATATTTTCCCTCAGTACAGATAAGACTCCTCTGCATTTAATTAAGAGATGAAAATAAGATCTGCTACTCTTAACTCAGTAAATAATATCTGTGAAAGAAGAGAGTTCTATTTCACTCTGGTAACCATCAATAGCATTCCCTATTAAACTTCCATTGCATACATCTGATAATATCAGGATTAAACAGATGCTAAATATTAAGCATCTGCTTTAAAGACAAAGACATGAAACTACTGTGCTGGCAACCGGTATTTTTCTGTAGGCTTTATTAATAACTGTAAGGTCTAACCTGATCTTGTAGTCAATCATTTATTAAAAGGCTGTTCTGTTGAAAACAGCACCAAAATGATAATATTTAGGCCTATTTTTAGGACTTCAGCCTCTTTTCAAATACTTTTTTTTTTCAGTTTGATGAGAATACAGCATAATTGTGGTTATGCTTTCATTAGCAAGTTGTGCAGTACAATCAGAGTAAGTCTGAAGAGCAAAATAGGTGTTGCTGGAAACCCAAACACCACGCTACCGGAGTTTCTGGAGGGAAGGGGAAATGCTGCATACTAGCTCTGCCCCAGTCTCCTGCACTGAATGATCAGTAGCAGTTAAAATACCTTCAATGCGCTCCTGTAGCCTGCCTTCTGTTTTAGTTTAATCTAAAAGGAACTCAGTTTGAGTGCGCCAAGACAATTTGACCACATAAACCAGTCTGAGGTGAGGATGGAAAGATTCGTGTCACCAAGAAATGCCCTCTCTGAACTAACATATTAACATCTACTCACCCTGTGACGATCAGTAGAAATACTTGAGGCAGAAACCGCTTAATATGGAAGAAAAGGATGGAGAAACAGCACCTTTTCCATGAGGGTTCTAGTCTTAAAAACTTTTGCTGATTTAATAACCTAGTACCTTTTCAATGTTACAAAGCCTGCTAACTTAGGAGTAACCATTTAGAAAAGTCAAAAAGGTTCCAGCCAAGATGTCTGTTTAGTATTCAAGTACCTTAAGGAAACTTAAATGGGACTGTGGTAGAAAAAGTAAAATTAGAAGGAAAAGTAGCACTTCTCAGACACCTTTTCTTTGAAAGAAAAGCGGTTGCCTGTAGCAATAGGGACACAGATGTTTTCAGATACAGAAATGAAATACAGATGCTGGAGACTAACTTAACTTCGTATCTGTATATGGGTCCAGGTTGTCTCAAGAGGAATGAGGATCAGATTCTGCTCTTCATTTCATGCATGCACCATCACTAAAGCACCAAGGGGTTTTCCGAGTTGTAAATTCATTCATCATTACGTCTAAGAGTGGGACATCTCCTGGTAAGTCTGACTATTCAACATTCATCCCCGCTACATTTAAAGCATATAAGACGTCAGTGTAACTGAACAGGAACTCTGACACACCGAGCCATTGCCATCTCTTTTCTGTAAATTAAACCCAGACCCGTGGCCCAGGAGTTCACATTTCTGCGGTTTGAGGCTGAGTTCTGCAAAGCATGGAGGTATGACCTTAGCTCAGCTTCATGGAAAAATTATTATTGAGCTGTGAGAGAGTATGTAAGCTAAAGCAAGGCAAGATAAGAAGTACAAAGAAGCAAAGAAAGTAGAAACAGACTGAAGAGAAACTGGCATTGCTACTTACTGGTTTTAGTATCCATTGGCATCACTACCCTATCAATTTCAAAACTTTAGTATTGACAAGCATTGATAGCTACAAGCATCATTACATGTTGACATCGATAGACATCAGCAGGCATCAATACTGATCAATACCTATCAATATCAACAGCTTTCAATACTGACAGGCATCAATACCTATAATTTTTAATACTGAATTCAACATTAAAAAAAAAGCACTGATACCTACCAGTAAGTATAGATATCGGTACCTCTTATTTTGAAATCAAATTTCAGCATTAGTATGCATCAAAACCTATTTCAATGCCAGTTTTGATATCAATAGGCATTCAGAGAGAATGGTACCTATTGAATCAATACTTTTCAATATCAGTGTCTGTCAATACCAATCAATAGCAGTAGACTTCAATAGCTATCAATTTCCATATTGATTTTAATATCATTAAGCATTGATACTTACTGCTATCGATAGGTATCAAAAAGGTAGGCACTGAGAGCTATCAGTTTCTATACTGATTTTGAAATCAATAGGCATCAACAGACACTGATACGCATCAGTACCTATTGATTTCAAGCGTTACTGATTTCAATACTCATCTATACCTATTGATTCTGATATCAATAGGCATCTATATCTACTGATATTGATACCTTTCAATAGCAGTAGTACTTAATATCTAGATTTTTTAATACCTATTGATAGGTAGATATTGATAGACTGATTCAGATAAGCACTGATACCTATCAATATTGATACTGATAGGTGCAGATACTTACTGTTATAGTAGTCATCAGTAGACATCAATATCAATTCATTATCAATTCATTTGGATACCAATTTATTGTTATATCTATCAATATCAATCAATTTCAATACCTAGGTATATTAACAGACAGCAGTTCATATGGATGTTTACATTCTGGCCAAAGAGCCATAAGAAGTTTTGGGTTATAGGTTGTAGGTGGCATTACCTGGTACAGAGCTTGTTCGCTTCTGCTATACCGCCCAGAGCAAAATATTGAAGAAAAAGCGTATTATCCTATAAAATGTTTTGCATTCACAATCAGGAGTGCAAAATCCTTTATTGCAAGGGTCAGTGAGCATGTGCAAAATCACAGGCATGGACATGGGTCTCATCTGTTATTAAACGGCGCTTCATATTTAGACAGAGGACAAAAATATAACAGTCGTGTCATTGCATTATTTCCAGGAATTTTGAGTAGTGACATGCCGCTCAAATTCATTTGGTTTTCTCAGAAGTCAGTTCTCTTTAGAACAGGTAAATTTCCCTTAGGCATCTCTGGAGATAGCTCAACCTCAGCCTCTAGAGGTGCATTTCCTTCCTTCTTGCAGCTTTTGCAGTGTTATTAGTTCCATTTTGATTTCTCTCCACAGCACCAGGTCCTTTGGCACACCCACGGTGTTATTTCTGACAGCTGACACCGCAGCCAGCCAGAGCAGCTTTTTCACTTTCAGCTGCAAACATCATTGCTCCGTCCCACACACATACCTCCAAACCCAGCGGGGCCAGACAGACACTCCCACAGAGCTGCCCGAGAAGCTGCAGTGCCACATGGGAACACAGTCGGATTTACTGGCATTGTTTCTCATTTTCAATATTGTGTTAACTCTGGATGTCGGGTTTAAATTTACTTATGTGACTAAAGGAAAACTGATAGCTATGAAAGATACTGCTTGCTCGTGTTATCCTAACACGGATCAGCATTGCAACCAGAGTATGAGCGTGTGCGGTATCACTGCCACCTCCTGAAGAGGCACATTTGCAAAGTTCACCTCTTGCCTGCTGGAGGAGGCTGAGATCCCCAGACTAATGCTTCTTGCTGATGGTAAATGTCACCATCAGATCGCGTTACCACAACTAGTTTTAAAAAAGTCTGACATTTAAAAGATACCAACTTAGAAATCGCCTCCCAACTACCACTGATAAAAGTACTCAGTAGCAAAGGAAAAAAAAAAAAATCACTCTCTAGCAATCCACACAACCTTCCTGCAGCACTTTCGGTTTTTTTCCAAGGGCGTTTCTAATGCAAACAGTGACTCTGCCCAAATCCCATTACCTTAAAAACATTAACAAGATCCCAAGCTTCAGGAGCACAGTTGATGGCCAGTACTGAGTCAGGTGGATGGATGCGATACACTATAGCAACACCTGCCACACCAAACCAGAGAACGAGAAATAACACTGGTCTCCACCCTTATCCCATATATACCCACGTAAATGGTATCCCAACAGCTGTGCAGTTGCTTCATTAAGAAAACTGTCATGAAGCGTGAGGGAGGCTTTTAATAAAAATTGGCATAGTTTTCACAAGTTGTAACAGATCCCTCTATGAGTCTTTAGCTACAGGAACAGAGAGATGCGCTTTGCAAACTAAATGAGACAGAGTAAAAGATTAAATCATTACAAGGACCTAGGACAAGCACCTTTGCTTTCAGGCTACTTAACATCATGAAAGAACAGCCCAAGGCAATCTATGAGGTTGGTGCATATGAAATGCCTCATATCTCCATTATATTTGGTTTAGGAAGGTTACTTTGGATCAGAACCTGGCCTAGGGTCAAAACATCTTCACAAAACTGTTCAAGATTTTTAACCTCCAGAGCTTCACGACCTAAATCACAGGTCTCTACAAAAAGCTCTGCGCTGTCTTCTTTCTTACACATATTTCAGCACCACATGACCATCACTTCTGAACACAGCAAGACACAAAGAAGGGAGAGGATCGTCTGCAGCATTTGGGTGTCCATTTACACCAGGGGACGTGCTGCAATCCCGCTGCGACACTGGAATCTTGTAGTGGGTCTGTCTGGGATGGAGTTAACTTTCTTCATAGCAGCACATATGGTGCTGTGTTTCAGATTTGCAACTAAAAGTGTTGATAACGCAGCAATGATTTCACTATGGATGAACAGTGCTTGCACAGTGTCGAGGCCACCTCTTTTTCTCACTCTGAATTGGACAGCAGGCTGGGAGGAGGCAATAAATTCAGAGGGGGCACAGCTAAGACAGGTGACCCAAATAGTCCAAAGGGATGTCATAAAATCTGGCAGGTTTTGTCTTTCAAGGTAGCTGTTGCCGAGACTAGCTGGACATTGGAGTGATGATTGACCTTGTATCACTTGAGGCTTTTCCCCTCGTTCCATCACTTATGAGAATGTCTCTATCTTGACCCATTTTTTTGTTTGTTTGTTTTGCTTCTAGTCTTCCTATTCTCTCCTTCATCTCACTGTCAGGGGAACCAAGTGATCTGCTGTGTGGGTGCTTAGCTGCTGGCTGGAGTCAATCCACAACAGTCATAAAGCCATAACCCTCTACTATCGAGCTGCTATGAGAAAGGACAGGTGAAGGAAAGCTTGGTAAGAGCTGTTAAACCAGTAGACTTTGCACAGCAGAGGGAAAATTAATAACAGTTAGGGAATCAGATGGCAGAGCCAGCTTGGGTGGGGGGATGACACCCCTTCAGCAACAAAACCATCTCTTTCCTCCTTTTATTGAGACATGAACTTCTATCCCATCCTGCACCATCCTTTTTGTAGCCTGTGACATAGAGGAAGAAGATAGAAAATCTCCTGCTACCCAAGAGTAATGGATAGGTGACCTCAGGACAGCAGGAGCCTCTTACCAGCACCTATTACACTGTCTTCTCTTAGAAGGATCCAGTTAATCTTAAGAACAATTTGAGAACTGAGTCAATATGCAGTAACTTGGGACAATCAAGGTGTTCACCTCAAAACCATACCCTTCTTTAAACACCAGTTGCTGATATAGACACAGCTTTAGTCTTCTCATTACTGCTCTAAACCCCTGGGCCAGGTATTTTCTGTCTTCTGTTTTTATTTACAAACTGTTAATTATACCCTTGAACTTTGATCTGAAGAACCTGGTATTTGACACTTAAAAAAACTCTTGACCACCACTACATGAACTACACCCACTGCC
>WEIS01049443.1:2934-28206 GCA_013389965.1 Todus mexicanus
CCACTATATTTTAATACAAATGGAGCAGATGGGGAACGGCATGGGAGGACTTTTTTTTTTCCCCCTAAACTTGTGTATATTGTTTCAAAACCAGTTTTGGATACAAATAAAACTCCAGTGAGGAAAATTCTGAAGTCCACCCCTTTGCTCAGTTAATGACAGATGGTTTGGGCTAATGCTTTTGCAAAGCAGTTTATAAGTTTTGGTGTTCCACGTAATGTTTAGACAGAGGCACTTTCTCAGTGGCACAAAGTCTTCTCAGGTGGCTCTCCTGTCCAGATACCCACAAATGTTAGGTTAAGAGCAAAATGGCAGCCAGAACTGAGAACTCAAAGGTTGGCATCCTCTTTCAGTGACAGTGACTGTCAGAAGAGCCTATTCATTACTGGCTGGAAGGGTGCAGAGTTTCAAGAAGTTTAGCCTGTTTCTGCTCATGGTAACTCGGATCCTCTTCCTCCATTTAAAACCAGATAGATTTTAGATTTCAGATTTGCACAACTCATTTTCAAAGTCTCTATACAGATAATACTGATGAGTTTAAATAATAATTACCGTGGTTTTGACACATAGGCAGTGTGTTAGCTGTGTACTTCTGTAAGCTCTTCAGTATAAACATGGTCCACAATGGTTTTGGGAAGCTAGAGCTGCACCTATGAGCTATCTGGACCAAAGGCACCTTCTGGCTATTTCAGCTGTTGTTTGCTAGCACTCCGCATGCTATGCCTGAGATCTTGTATGCACCTTTCTACTGCTGTATGTATCTAATTCCTACTTCTTTTTGCATAATGAAGCATGACCACAAAAACTTCTTTTCTTGCTGGGATGAACCACACTTGAGGACTTTATACTATACAGACAGTGAAGACTCCTATGTAGCTGAAGACTCTAAGTCCTGCAGGGCCAAGTATGGCTACTAACATTAAGAGAACTTAATAGCAATTAAAAGTTTTTCTCACTAGAATATGAAGTGTAATTTCTTTGTATAACAACCAGCATGCAGATGTTAAGAACTAACCTCATGTAACAAACAGTTAGTAGTCTCTGCTGGAAAATAATGAAAGGCAACCTCACTTGAGACATCTTACCATGAAAACAAAGCAAGCGACAGATTTCACAAGGACAAGAGCTTCATCAAGGTATACACTGTACATTCTTAGACAAGGGTGGGCATTGCAGGAGCAAATGCAATGAAGCCCTAATTGTGTGTGTGTGTTTTCAAACTAGAGAGTCTGAAAATGTCAACTTCACCTGAAGTTCTGACGTCTTAATGTTAAATTTACTTCATCCCTTTTCCAGTATAATTCACAAAGTAGCCCCAATCTCCCGCTCAGTATTTTCATTTAAACTTCATCAGAAAACAACTAGATATCATTATGATTTGCTCTGAATTATTCCAATATCCCAGACCTTCCCTCTCCTGAGGAGTCAGGGGTACCAAATGAGCAGTTCCCTGCTCCTGACACCAGTATAGGTCACAGGGATGAGAGAAGACTGAGCACTGGGAAGGTACAGCTGCCCAAACCCCAGCAGTGCTCTCCCCTAAATTTTCCTTCTTCAGTGCCGGGTTGTTTTTTTTTTTTGTTAAAACAACCCAGGTTGCTAAATAGCATCTGCCCTTTGAATGAATTTGGGCAGAGAACAAAAGGATTCCAAAAACCCCCAGGTTCTCAGATGGACCAATTCATAACAGACTTTGCTAGAGCTGGAGACGGGAAATTACAGTACACTGGGTACCATATAACACTTTTCTATGATAGGAGCACACAGACTTCTGAGGGCTCACAGCAGCCAGAATAAATGCATTTTTTCTGTTGACACTCTGTCTTGCTTGCAGAATTTGATCATTTCAATAGTCCTTGCAAAGCTAGATCTGGTATGTAAAGCAATTACTTAATGAGCGGTATTACTGCCCTAGCTTCAAAATACTGTACAACACTTATTATCAGGCACCTCTTAATTAACCCAAACATAGAAGAGATTAGGAAAAATACTCAAAGCAGCAGGGGTAGAAGAAACAGGTACACAGAGGAGAACTAAAATAAAGCAAACAACCAGTGACCCAGAAGTTTTATAACTTTTGTTTTCCTTCAGTGAAGTACTTGCTGCTGGTCTCCAAGGTTCTTTGAACCTTGTACTAAATGTTTTCCTGTAACTAATTTGAGGCCAGCAACCTCGCTTTTTCCACATTGTCATGGCTCAGAAGTTGAAAGGAATAACAGTTCAGTATCTGTGGGTAGCTGAAGGTTATTTTAATACCTGCGTACTTCTAGCTGACCATGAGAAACGACCCTTGAGTTACTATAAAAAGCAGCTGTTCAATGTATATCGCAGTCAGGGACATTTAGGAACACTGTAAATCTCCTCTTCCTATTAAACAGTGACGCTCGCTGCACAGACAGGTTTTGATTTATAGAGCTCACTGTCTAAAATTCATCCCTTCTGCCTCTATTTAATATTTCCGTGCTTCTACATGAATCATATTGTTGATGAAAACAGAGAGGTAACAAGAATTAAAGTCTCTTTAGCAGTCAGCTCCCTCATACCACCTTCTGCAAAGCATATTTACATTTCAATCGGTACTGTTTTCCTAAAACATACATGAGACTAGAGAGCAAAACCAGGCAGATTTGTTAAAGATAAATATTCCAAAAGACGGATAAACTGGTTACAACACAAACATTCATCCAAATAAGCTCAGCAAGGTTTCGGGATTTTCTCTTCCTAATAGCCAACAGCTAAAAATAATCCACAACGTTTCCAGCAATTAGAACAAATTGAGAAGTTACAGTGATAAACTTACTAAAATGTAAACCTTTCTTTCATTCAGAGCTCCGGGATGCAAGCTGCAGTTTACTAAAGCATACAAATCTGTATTGAAGTTCTTGAAACAATCTTAAACACAGACAAAGAATGATTTGAGATTATGCCCCATTTATTTTCAGATCTGCAATAAGAGCTACGGTACTATATTGACATTTAAATACATTTCATTTGTTTAAAGAAAGCATTTGAAGTTATTTCAGCTTCTGTTCAGCTCCTCTGATGCTCAAACACTGCACATGCACGTACAGATTAAAGTATAATGCTCTGCAGCAAAAGGCTTTCAGAATAAAGTATTTTCTATTTTTTAATATCCTACCTTCAAATTTGTCTTCTAGGAGACCCAGATGCTCAAGTGCCTTCACAAATCCAACAATTATCACCAGTACCACAATCATTTCAAGTCCCTCCAAGTTCATCTTGAAAAATTATTCATGTAAAAGCATCTTTTCTTAGGGAGCGTCCTGACTTCAGAGTTAGACTTTAATTAAAAAGCCCTCCTAGTCCAAGATATGCCACACAACCAGATAAATAAAATGCTAAAGAAGCCCAGCATATTCCCACCATAAAACATTTCCATTGACAGCAAGATGAACACAGGAATGTAAGGAAGTCAAATCTTACCATGTCTGCATCACTTGCCTGCATGGATACAGATGTTTCAGTCTCTAAGGCAACAGAATATACAGTAACCACTTTGTTTAGCATTTCCTCTCTGTCACAGCCAAAATTCACCAAATCTCCCTGATATCTAGTAAAAGCTGATGCTTCTTTTTCACACTGAATTACAATTTTAGAGAAATCCCAGTTTAACACCACAGAGGAAAAAGTCCGAATACATTCTTTGCTTGATACTAAAGTGAACTTGAGAAACTCAAAGCAAAAGTCATTTCATTTAGAAGAGGACCTAGTGCTGTATTTCCCTATCGAGTGAAATACAGTTACAGAAGGTTAGCTACAGGAGCCAGGATCTTGTTTTCCCACACTGCACACACATTTTACATCAAATACAGGCATCTAGCAAACTATGAAATATGGTAAGAGGAAACTTGTTAGAGGGAAATTGGTGTTAAGGTTTAAGGGATATGTGAGGAACAAAAGCCTTTCCCTCTTGCTGCACAGCCCCGGGGGCTCTGTGCAGATGGTGGAACCACTGCCCTTGTGGTAGGTCAGCTGCTGCTCCCAGGGCTGTTTCCAGATGAGGAAAGGCAAGAAGTGACATCAAGGACACAGTATGTCCATGGCCAGAATTCTGTGCAACTCCCTGCTCTGCCTCAGGAAGCAGTTTTCCAAGCACTCAGAAAACTGAAATAATTTCCAAGTCCTTGGACCTGATAGTTAAGAACAGATTCTCTGAAGGACCTTGTTCTCACCTGAGCAGCTTAATAGCGGATATTAGCAAATACTTGTCTGTGCTTCCTCCTTACCTTCACTCAGCTCTCCAGATGTGCAGACAGTTTCAGACAGGCACAGAATTATAAAAGCCCCCTACCTATCCCACCCTTTTGAAAATCTGGTTGCTTGTTTTGGTAACTCTTGATTACTCGGCCTGCACTGGCAGCCACTTCTGTGCACGTCACCCACCACACTCATCCTTCTTTTAACTTGTTTTGGGATAATCTGACTTTGAAAGCAAGATGTTATATATGCATATATATATAAAAGTCTAAACTTAGGTTACTATTGTAGTAATTATACTATTAGATTAATAACAATCTGACTCACTGTTTGCAGGTTTTGGTTTTTTTAACCATTTGTGTACTTCTACCTTTAGATGATGTTTTATATTAACATCTCCCAGTATATTCTCGATCAGTTGCATCAAGTGCTTAAATGATGTTACAAGGAGCTGAGCACCAAGGCTTTCTATATACATGCTACCTTCCCTCCCCGGGAACTGCACAACAGATCCTGGCTTGGTGTATGCAGCAGAATCAGACCCACAGAATCTTTTGAAAGCTGGTAAATGTTTTTCTTACTGGGTAAAGAAAAAGAGTGAGAGAGAAGAGGAACCTCCTCAAATACACTCCAACCCAAACTTACTTAGCTCATGCAAGCTGACAGAGCAAAGCTGCAGGCTCTGCATTTCCTACTAGTTTCTTCCCCATTGCAATATATCACATTTTTAACAAACTCTCAATATAATTTTCACTTGTTCTTTTTTGAACCTGAGCAATTCACAGTGAAGGAAAACTCCTCTCAACAGAGAAACACTGGAGTGTTCAGCGGCAGGGGGGAAACACGCAATTACTGTGTATTGTGGTACCCAATTTTCCATCCATCTATCCACATGCATTAGTACCTTAATTGTGCCCAGGGAGGAAGGCTGGGTGTCTGATCAGCAGTGTGTGGCAATGCCAGGGGGTAAGTTATCCAGCTGGATTTCCAGGCCATCATAGCACACAGAAGAGACACAGAACAAGCCAAAAACCCAACTCTGTTTATCACTATGATAACACGCAAAGAATTGAGCATTCAAGGGAGTTCATTATGTAAGGACACTAGCCCTAAATAACTGCTTAATTAGCATCTGCTCTGCAGTTAGTTTTCACAGTGTGAGACAAAAATTGAGGTGCATGAAGGATAGAAGGAAAAGAAAAAGGAGAAAGAGGAAAAAGATATGGGTAAACAAACAAGCAAAAAAAAGCAAAACTACAGACGGCTTTTCTCTAGGCAGACTCTCTGGGTGATGCTCGCATTCAGTGCTCTGATGTGGGATAAAGTCTGAACTGGTGCAGCACTGGGCATCCATCTTGCAGATCCCCAAAAGGGGCCTACAAGAAGGCTGGGCAGGGCCTGTTTACAAAGGCCTGCAGTGAAAGGACAAGGGGCAATGGTTTTAAATTAGAGAAGATTTAGACTGAATATTAAGAAGAAGTTATTTACCATGAAGGTAGTGGAACGCTGGAACAGGTTGCCCAGGGAGGTGATGGAGGTGGCGTCTTCCATCCCTAGAGATATTCAAGGTGAGTCTCAATGAGGCTCGGAGCACCTTGCTCTAGTTGAGGATATCCCTGCTCACTGCAGGGGAGTTGAACTAGATGACCTTTAGAGTCCCTTCCAGCCCAAACCATTCTATGATTCTATGATCCAGTTGGATCTGGCAGGTAACCTGTTGGGTGCAAGGCAGGGGAAAACACTGAAAAATGGCTCTTACCAGTGTCCTCACCATGCTTATGAGAAACATCATCCTTCCATTTCCAGTAAACAAGGAGAGATCTCCAAGACCACTCACATGTGCATCAAACAGCAGGAATGGGGGATCAGGAGAGCACCAAGACAGTATCTATTTTTCAGTTCAATTTTCCTGTACAGTTACCCTTACTGGCACATCCATGGTTTGACCCCACTGTATCATTTCACAGTCCAGACACACCGTTCCTCTCATTTCCATCTGCCATTCTTCTCCTACGCAAACATCACCTTTTCTTATCTTTTTCTTTAAACCTTGGAAATGGCCAAGTCCAAAGAGAAGATGACGCATTCAGCACCCCGGCAGCACTCTGACCTGGGTAGCAACCAACAGCAAAGCCCTTGAGATTGCCCTGGTCTGATCAAGCCCCGCTCTTCCCAAGGGCCTCAGAATTCCACCTACCAACAACAGAAAACAAGGCAGATCATGGCAGAAAAGCCCTTCAGAAAACCAGGGCTGGCAGCAGCACAAGCAGAGCTGCAGACCTTCCCCCAGCACCCCGGCCTCGTCTCCCCAGCCCTTCCCTTCACACAAGAAGCTACGAAGGGGACGGTGCCACCACTGTGCCATGAGACGTTTTGCAGAGTCAGGGTATTAAAGAATCCCACGGCTAATTCAGGACCGGGATTCCCAAGCCAGTCCATATGCTTCTGCTCCTCAGTTTTCACGTTGCTTCGCTCCTCTGGCCCGCAACCAGTCTCTCAGCTGAGTTTTGTTGCAGCAGATGCTGCCTGATCCATCACGTTATTAATAGTATGATTACTGTATAAATATTTCATTGGGTGGTGTGTGTAGGAGGCTTCATTATGCCTCAGCATCTTTGCGTGTGCCTCTTTTTAAAATACAGCTCTGTTAAAACTCACGGCAGATATGTCAGTTCCAGCTCTTCCAATATTTCCTTTAATGCTCTCAGTATTTTCTCAAATGCTAATCATTTTAAATTCCAGGCCAATATATTCAGTGAATAAAATTCACATTCAATAATAATATAATTTCTTTTCTAATATGGTCAGACAAAAAAGTGCAGTAAGAATTTAATGCAAATGAGAATTAAGCCTCCAAAAGAGAGAGCTTTCATTTTCCTATTTCATGCACTGTACAACGACACAGTTCAGTAAGGATTGGTTGGGCGTTTGTGGCAGTATTTTCACATTTCAGTGTTTCACAGAGAAAATTTGCCACGCTCTTGTTTTTTAAAAGTGTCCTGGGCATATCCTTAATATAACCAGTATCACCCGATTTTTTTTCAGACTGCCAACCATATTCTTAATGTAGACCCTATCAACAGTGTTCAGGGATTTAATTCAGGAACAGTTGGCAGCATGAACACCAAACTACGCTTCTCACACAAGCAACCACCCCATTTCTGTTGCTGCTCCAGCCCAGAAAAGGCAGCGCAAACCACTTGCAAAGCCTGTTTCAGTTTTCCCAGCCCCCAGGGTCCGCTAACAGCTCACACTGTAATTCTTTATTTTTACAGCTCTGATTTCAGAAGCCACATGGGACTTTCACAGTTTAAATAAATGATAAAATACTAAATTAAGATATCTCAGGTAGAGATTTAACTTTCAGGTGAACACTGAGGAGAAATTCCAGCTTGTGTCACTGAAAAAATGATGCTTTGGTTACGGTTCAGCAAAACCGGTGATCTCCAAAGCAATTACAGGCCACACATTTCATTCCAAAGTCATAGTTAAGATCTGTACTAAACTTCTAATCACAGCATGGTCCACTTTTTAAAGAGGCTGTTTAAAGCTGACTTAGAACCAGAAGCCCATGGTTCCATAGGCACGCTTGCCAGGTGCCTGCACCCGCAGCTGCAAGCAGAACAGGAGCAAACCAGCACCAAGAGCTGCCAGGAATGAGAAAGTTGAGAGGCAACAGCTACAACATCACCACATGCTTGGTAATGCACTTCATGAACCATTTCCAAGGGTGTGGGTACATCAGGGCCCTAGGTTACTATAGGCGGAGAATGGGATGCAAGGAGTGTTGAAGCAGCTTGACTGAGGTCACTGAGTCTGTCCTACCAGAGCCAGCGGCAGAAAATGAGGCTCCCAAATCTTTCCTTAGTATCCTCCCAACCATACAAAGCCATTCTGCTCTCATGGATTCAGCAAGGAGGAGAGCTAACACCAGGCGTGGAAAGGAGCTGAACCTCTCGCATTAAAACAAATGAAGTGTGTAAAGGTGACATGAAGGCTTCCGTGTGTAAAACTCTGTCATTTCAGCCGAAGCATGAAATTGGAGCTCAACCAGACAGCCATCACAGGCTTGAAAAGCTGTCAGGGGTATGTGCTATTCACAAAACACTTGCCTATGGATTCTCTTTTCCTTCCTGAAGCTTTAGTCAAACTGGTCACATCATAAAACAAGTTTTCAGAATTTTGTTGAAATTTTCATTTGAAGAATTTTTCCTCTAAGCAATCATCACAGCAGAGAACAAGGCTGAATGACAGGATATGGCAGCACGAAAAACCTTTGAACACCCAGAATCTGAGTGCGCAGTCACCTGTTTGTGACAAGCAAAAGCACATTGAGTATTCAGCACACAAAACCCTGTCCTGACCATGGACGAGGCTCAAAAAATGTTTCTGTTGTCATTCCAAAAATGTGTGCAAAAACCTGTGAGAAGATTTCCCTTTGCTGAAAGAACTGGACTAGGAAAATAAGAGTGAAGACATGCAACTCTTACTTTTCTTGGATACAACATTTCTTCCTGCTTTTTAGAAAGTCTAAAAGTGGCTTTCATAACCACCTTACATACACAACAGGAATTTCCCAGGGAAGAGGGTCAGTGAACCAGGAGTTCGCTCTACCACGAAGAGACATAAATGAACATCTTCGCCTTTTCCATTTAACTCTCAATTTATGACTATCATACAGGAAGCCATTTCAAGAGGTTTTCTTGAAGAAAAAAAAACACCCTATCCTCGTCCAGCATACAGACTTGCAAAAAAATCAAGATCTGTTTAAATCTTTAACTTAATTATGCAAAGGTGTCACCTGCCTGGTCTTATTTAGAAGATGAACAGCCCACAGGTTCAGCCTCGTACAGGATTGCAGCTGGAACGTGCAGCAAGCTGCGTGACCCCTGAGGCTGTGTGACCCTGGAACTGGATGCCCACCAATAGCTGCAGGGACACCGTCACATTCTCATCCCAAGAAGGGCTTATAGCCAGGCCATAATGCCTGACCTGCAGCTTTTGCCATTAATTCTTAAAACTGCACAGCAGCACTTGTAGGCCAGTTGCCTTCACCTTCTGAATTCTAATTAGAATGAGGAAAAAACCACCTCAAGACAAAGTTACATTCAAAAGGAAAAATGAGAAACTTATTTGAAGACAAAGAATCTTGCAAACTCTCCCATCACGCGTTATCAACTTCCAGCCACAAATGTCCTATAACCTAAAGGAGCTGCTATCTGTTGCCTCATCTATGGCTGTAGTGCTGGGTATCAGCTCAGCAAAGCTGCTCTCCTGCCATTCTCATGATTGCAGCCACTGGGGATGTGGCAGCAAACAGCAATCTGAGGCTCTGGCCAGAACACTTCTCCCTCCCAGCCCTTAAGTGAGAGGCAACCACAGCTTAGCCACATACTTGGTGGTAGAGCAGGAAGAATCTCTTTCCCCACCACCACAATCCCTGCTGGGCGCATCCTGGGGGCACTGACTTGTCTCTCCCATTGCTTTCCAAGGTCTCCACCATTCCTGGAAGGAATATTTACACCAGGCACAGCTTTGTAGTCAAACTTACCTCATTCAAAGGGTTGATGAGAATCAAGGGGATGTCTAAAATTTCACCATTAAGTAAAGGGCCTGAACTAAAGATTGTGACTAGGGCTGAAAATGAAATATAAATGCAATATCGTGGCACAAGCACACTTCTAAAGACACAGATATCCCAATGCATTAATGTGGTCTTGCATGGAAGTCTCTGCTTCTTCTAGATTCATATCGAGTTCTCTTTATATATTTTAGAAAGCTTTGGCACTTGAGAAACCCGTTGAAAAACCTCCTTCACGCCGCACTTTATTGACTCATTTAGTATCTACAATTGCTCATGTCAAAAGATGGAATAGAGTTACCCGCCAACATTACTAATGAACTGTGAAAGCACTCTGCCATGGATCATCCAGCCAGCTATTTAACTTAATAGTTAAAATACATATTAAAATTATATATTCAACCCTAGTATTCAATCAATAGCTTGAAAACAGATGGAACTTCAGCATTCTCATTAGAGAAAACACTGTGGGAAACTAGCCCGTGAAATAAAGCATTTTCTAGCAATGTGTAAGGCACAGTACTCCCTTTCTAGTGGATAAAAGCGAACAGGTTTATGGGTGGAAATGTTTCTTTCCTCACCCATGGCTGATAGATATTGGCACTTATATTGTGCAAGTTCACCCTTCAAATATCTAGAGCGACTCTTAATGGGAAAGAAACAACGTAAGATTAAAAGTTTCCCCCAAGTAGATCTAGTTGTGCGATTCCTCAAAGCTTGTAGGTAGTTGTTCAAAGCACTCTGCATTTGATTCAGGTTTGTCCAAGTTATGGCAGCAGTCCAAAGACTGACGGAAACTGTGGGGTTGTTATAGTACGAGGTCCTGCCCTGGCACAGGGGAGCTCAGAAACTCAGTCTGCCCAGTAAAATTGGTGTACTGGACATGCTGGTGCTGGGAAAGTATCAAGAGGATAGACCACTGAGTATCCAAGACTCTCTTGGTTCAGCACCTCTCACAACATACATTGCTTCCGGCGTAATTTTAAACTGGTATCAAAATCCAGCCTACAAAAATACCCTGAGAACCGTCACCTGTGTTTTGCTTCCAGATCTCCTGCAATCCCCTGGTGATTCAGTTTGATCAGAGAATCCAAAACACCCTCCTTGTTTTATAAGGGAACCAAATCTTATACGTAATCGCTGCTCTCTGAAATCACGAGTTTAGCCAGTATCACGTCTGATCACATATATAAAGAACTTAGGAAAGGTTATCTATTAATGGAAGTAAACACTGTATTTGTTTTGAAGCAGCAATTGAAAGACCTATCTTGCATTTGAAGGCAGCCTGTTAAGTTAGCAGGTATGTTCCTTTTATCATAGCCCCGAACAGAACATTTAAGAAACAAAGATGCAAGACGCTGCTTGCCAAGCAGACTGTGCAGAAAGTTACCGTGATTATCTGACATATGGAAGCTCTCTTTTCTCTTACAGCATTTAAGATTGGACTTGCTTAGTAAGAAACCTATTTTAAAGTTACTCTGTGGTGAATTTTGACTTTTTCTCGTGCTTCCTGCCCTCCCCCCCCGAATTAGAACTGCAAAATTGAGCTATGCAGCAGATATTAAAGATATGCCCTCTGCACCTTAGCAGGGCACAGAAATACCCATCTCGAGCTCACACGCCACATGCCAGTAATTGCACCACCATGGCCCTGGGCTCGCTCCGGTGGCTCAAGGCAAGACTCGAGCTGAGCAGCTGATCCTGCACATCAGCAGGAATGACAAGGTTGTGTCCGTTGGGCTGCTACAGATGACTTAGAGAGATAGATTTAAAAAATTCAATATTTATAACTTGACTCAGGAAAAGGTGTTAACCGTCCATTCATATTTAAAGGGCATAAATATCAAGATGGATAGTTGTGGAGGTTTACAGAGCATCATTGAAAGTAATGGGATGTAGCCATGCCAAAGGGAAGTGTGGGTCTGACTCTGAATTTCATACACAGCAAGACTCCTGGTTAGCCCCACAGGATTCACTGCTGGAGAACCCCATGTCTGAGTTAATGAACGTTTCCTGAAATAAGTCACTGAAATCTGCACTCCCTGGCGAGGAGCATCAACAACATGTTTCACTGGGATCATTTCTCTCAGAGAGTGAGCATTTTCAAAGGGCTGACTCATCTCCTCTTGTCTCGCCCAGGTCTGTGCTGGGTGTGCTTTGAAATGTGGAAGCGTGCAATGGAGATGCTCTGTCTCCTGCAGATGCCAGAGCAGAAACCCAGGGAAATGAAAGACTTCGTTCAATGGAATATACAGCAACACACATTCCTGTAGTTTGGGCAAAATCTGAATCCGTTGTTTGATCTTTTTCAATATAGAGTAGTGGATAACACAGGGGTCCTATAACCATGATGCCTGGTCTCTACAGACATCAAATAAAATTGTGCAAACGTGGTCAGCAACCACACTTTACACAAATCTGACAGAGGAACTGTAGTTGGGTGGACACTTGCGAGTAGAGAGCAGAAAAGCAAAGGGATGTCCACCCCCAGGACCACTGAGGTGCCCAGTTTTCAGGCTCCCTACATCCCACAAGGGGGAACTTTGATGTTACCCAATTTCCTAGAATTCATCCTTAAAGAAATGGTCACTCTAAAAGACAAACAGCACTTATTTGATTCAAAATGGACTACAGAATCAGAAAGGATTATAAGGACAAAGAAAAAACAATCAAACTCGTTTTCTCATCTCCAGATGCAAACTTAACTGGCTTCAGAGATCTGGCAAACTTCCAGCCGTTGTGTAACCCAGCAATGATCAACTCAACACAGGAGAAGAAATCACTGGGATTCTCCGACCTTGCTTTTAAGGCACACAGTTTTTCTTGGTGATGAATTGACCTCCAAACTCTCCCCGTTCCCTCATGGATTGATTATTTCTTAACTAATTCAAAAGAAAATTCTACTTTCTTCTCCCAAAGCATTTGTTGGCCTCAATGCTTTAGAGGCGTCAATAACTTTCTGGTAGACCAAGTGCCACTACATTATTAATGAGCTGTAAACTCAGAGCGAAAATATGCTTTGCAATTTGGAGAGGCAGAGTTTAATACTTCCATGCACTGAGCATTCAACTTCCACATCAGGGAAGAAAACGTCTGATGAACATGTGGTGAAATGAGGTTCCAGTATAAAGCTTAAATTGTAACCCAAATTACTTAACAGAAACAGTAAGATATATTCTGGCTTTCAGATACTTCTTATTGACAGAACCGTTTGGTGGGCTTCAGAAGTAAGTGGGCTGGTCCAGACATCCTGATGATGTACCACTTGGCATCATTGCTACAAGCATCAGCAGGACAGAGAAACAAGAAAAACTCTGGGAGAATTATTTTGTCAGGATTTTTTTCTGACACAAGGGAAACGTTGTTGTGGGAAAAGGAACTCCAAGAAATAATGTAAAACAGTAAAAGACAAAAACAGGTCTCCAGAAAACAATCAAAACCCCCCACTTTTCTCCTCCACAGTCTGTTTCACAATAAATTTAAGCCATTTAACTCCAAAGCACTAAGCAGCTCTATTTCAGGAGTAAGTCATTTGTTTCCAGACAGCAGTGTTGTTTCAGAGGACATAAGCTGCTCTCTCAGCTACTGAATCGCAGCAGAAAACCAAGAGCAGCCTGAGATTTCCTGTGAGTTTTTACTAAAGTTGGTTACTTTATATTTCAACTTAAGGTTACAAGCCAGAACATTTCCACTGCAGCATTTCTGCTCACGCAATGTCTGTGAGAACGGCATCGGGGTGATTTTTCACCTAGAAAGGCCTCAGGGAGTTGACTGACATTTCAAGGAACAAATGGCTGAGTCTGCTTAGAGGAGCTTAAAGCATTCTGCTCTTCAGCATCTTGCATCCTATCGGTGCTTTCAAGCCCATGTCTGCCAAATATATAAACCTATAGGAGGAAAAGCATGAAATTCTGTCTTTACGGCTCAAGCTGAGCAAACAGTTCTATCAATTAAACACAGAAGTTACACTTCATTTCATTCAAAATTAGATAAGTCTTTATACACGAAGACGAGCACAGTCAGTCTCCCAGCCCACAGATACTTGGAGAACTACAACAGAAGAAAAAGTGCAGAAAACAGAACTACGGTTAAATTACCATTACTGCTTTATCTAGGTGAGCGAGTACCATTTGCATTCCAGAATTGCAAGGTTTAAAGAAAAATAAGTATACTTTTAACCTTACAACCTTTATTTTCTTCCCCTCCCAACCATACAAGCATTTTCTTTCACAAAAGTGCCCTGCAAGCTCAATTAATGATCAAAAATACCTTTGAGGTCACCTCACACTCAATGAAATATCGTGCACAGTGCTGTACCTGACCAAGTAGGCAAGACTGAAATTAAAGGTACCCCCTGCACCCTGTAAGGCTTCTCTGCTAAACCCAAGGTTCCAAGCAAATACATTTAAGAATATGTTTAAAAATGTATTTTTAAATGTGTTACAGCTCCATTCCCCCAAGAACAGCGCACAGGCCCTGAACAACCAGAATTCTCTTTATAAATAAACATAGCCCAGCCTTTATGAACACGGACTTGATATTAAACAGAAGAAATAAACTTACTCGTTTTGCACATTAACATTGCAAATCTCTCAAAAGTAGGAATCCTTTCCAACCCTTCTCTCGGCTGAACTTCCTCGCAGCTTTTCTCCTGGTGGGATCCCAATAACCTGCCCGATCAAAAGTCTAATCACCAGCCTCTCCCTCTTATATTTTCCAAGAGCAATAGGTTCTGACTTTTATCTCTTCTCTGCTAAAACAATGACAGGGAGGATTTCAACATCATCCTAACGGTATAAATCACAAACTAAAGGCTGTCACAGCAGATTTCAGAGAGCAACATCGCAATCAATCCTCAGAGCACAGCCCACCAGCTGAGCTGGAGTAGATGCTTCCCAGAACAATTCTTTTTCCTAGGAAGGACTCCCACATACACATATTTCCCAGTGCTCCTTGTTTCACAGCCTACCAAGGTCTAAATCGACAGTGCAGCCTTCTACAGACACTACACAAACTAGTTATTACTGGAGATAACGGCCAGCCCTGGTCTTCTGGGCTTTAGAATTCATTTTGGTTTAAGGAAGAATATTTTTCTTTGTATATTATCGTTAGATCGAGGGCAATCAAGGAATACTACTTATTACGTGAGGCTTAAGGAAGAGGGATATTTTAAAAATGAAATTCTAATGCTTGATGAAATCTACCCTAGTGCTGAATTCTGAAATACGCTGGGGTAAACAATGGCTATACATGGACAGTATGTTCAGAAGCATTCATTTTTAACTTCTAAAACCCTCAGCATTGTTTCTGTAGCCAATGTAAGAACCATATGACCAGAATATTAATTTTGACTTCAGTGGATCTGCAGAAGGTTATTTGTTTTTTTATATTTCTTTAAATGGGTGTTTCTTTATCACTTAGAATACATCAGATGATTATTTTTAAGGCTTTATTTTTGTCAGTATTCATATTCACACCTAATAACTTTTTATCTCCTTACATCTAAAAACCCTTGAGAGAGGCATTTATACATTTTGAACAGAAATGCTGAAATACAAGCCTGCTTTTTATTGCAATGAGACGTAACGGATGGTATTTTTACATTCAACCCCTTTCCCACTAATAGTTCCAGAGTTCCTTAAAATACAAAATATACTACACAGCCTTGTTATGCTCCGGCACAATTATTCCATTGATAATGTGCAATGTGCCTGGTTCAAAGTGATGCTTATTGCTCTGGGAGGTGGTGAATAAATGGTGTAAGGAGTGTGGAGATCACTTCTTGTGCAGAACTCCCCAGACGAAGGCTGATGTAGGCATCTAAGGGATAGGGAGGGGGACTGCAGCTGAGTACCTAAGGTATGAATCCAGTGCGTCATGTATAAAAAGGCACAGAAAGCAAATTGATTTCAAAAGTCAAAAATGGCAAGTTGGAATGAAAAGGCTTTGAAAGGGTCAAACTAAGAGTGCAACCTTTCTGTGGCGAGTTATTCTATACAAAATGCCGGATGGAAGCTAAGGTATAAAACTGGGGGCCAGAAGGTGTTCAAAAGCAGATGTGAATGAGTATCGAGGATGTTATGCCTAGTATGTTCAACGAGACAGGTGAGTGTGCGCAAAACAGCAGCTACTGCAGAACTACAGGTCATTCCGAGATAGAAATACAGCATACGTGAAACTAGTAACACATTTTGCTACCGCCTCAAAACTCAGCTTCACTCCAGAAATGAGGCACTCGCTAGCATGGGAAAATGCTCCCTGGTTATTTCATCCTCCAAATGGTAGTGGTGATGTAGCTGTGAAGAACATATGGCCCCTTTTCTCAGTTGATAAAAAACATCCTAACATCAGTCAACAGAAGTGGAAAGCAAAGGAAAAAAAGTGAAGCATAAGAAGTTTTGTAGTACAAATATAAAATTTTTCTGGCTGGTCTGAATAGTAATGGAAATGAGAAAACTACGTGCATAAAATCTAGAGTGTTGCAGAACTAATCAATGAGTTGGAGGACAGTGAGGCTTTTACAACGTCCAGCTGAAACATGAAAAAACCCTGTATTTGGAAAAGTGAACAATCTCCAGCTTCACAAATGATTGCAAGAGAATGTGCCTTGTGTACTATTTTCTGTGTGCTGATCATCAATATCCATCCCACAACTAGCATTACAATAGCACCAATCTGAACAGATACTACAACATAGGCATAGAGAAACATTGCAAACCGATTTTTGGTACCGGTACCTGAATAGGAATCAGAGATTAGGACAACAGAATCCTTCATAATATGGACTTCTAAAGAAACCACAGTTTGATTTACACAGATAACACTTCACAAGAAAGTCAACACCAGGATTTAACAAGAAGTGAAATGAATTGTTCCTGGAAGTAATGGGGGAAGAAAAGAGAGGAAGAAAAATTCAAAGGAAATAATTTTAAACTCTGACACAAGAAACATGACATCATCTCAATGGATTCTGCTCATTCCAATGGAAAGAAGCTTGCTAGGCGAAGAGGTTTCTCGCTGCTAGCAGGAGTCATCACAGAGCAAGGGTCAGGTAGGAAGCAAAGCATGCCAGTCCAACAGCAGTGTCTCACTGACTCATAGCAAGGTCCTATTGCCAGGTGATTCAAAAACATGAGTTCCGAATGCTCCACAAAGTAAGCTTTTCAGCATGTGACCTGTTAACTTGGCCCTATTCAAGAGCAGGTACTGAAGGTTTTATATCTGGAATCTATCATAACTAGAGAACTCATTTAAATCATCAATGAGAAAACATTGTTAAAACCTTTACTACCCTTTAGAGTATCCGTAATGTGAATATTTCATATTATTTCCACCCAATCTTGGTTTAAGGGTGAACTGGAGAGACAGACCCTGCATAACGGTTCTCAGCAACAGATTTGTTCTGTGGCATTCCTGTGTGACATAAACAGAAAGATTGCATTGTGTCTGCAGAGATATATCAATCTCCAATTACATTATCCATTCCATTTTCATCCTAATTCAAAGTATTAGAGCTCAAAAAGAATGACAACGCTCTGACCTTGTTAACAGGCTGGGACAGCTTGAAGACGACTTACTTTGTTCACTTACATTTCCAAACCGCACAGTTCAAACAGACCAATCCAGACTTACCTGCAAGAAAACAGAATGCAAACGTTGGGTTACAGCTTCAAACTTATCAAAAATCTGTCATAGAGAAAGAAAAATAAATACTGGATTTCTGAAAAATTTCACAGTACTTAGAGTTAAATAGCTTTCTGCAGCATAATGAATTATTTGACTGTACTTTTTTCCTAGTCCTTAAATAATTAAGATAGACATTTTTTCATCCTGATAATTTAATTACCAAAAGTTGTATTGTCAAAGGGCAAAACATAATCTCTGTTGACTTTCTTCTTATTACTAAGTACTGCTTTGCCTGTTCATTTAGTCTTCCCACTACCCCAGCTTTCCCTTCCCCTGCTGCTTCCCAACACAACAGAGTATTTCAGCATTGCTTAAAACAACATGACTGAGGGCAAGGATGAGTAGATTAGGAACGATGAGTTTTGTACACTTGTAATTAAGCTTTTGAAGAAAAGAAAGGTATTAAAGCCACCAGCCACATGGTGAACTTCTGTTCCTGCTCGGACTCCAAACTATCAAGTGGAGCCAGCTGAGCTTTTCCAGCAATGTCCTTGCCTCAGTCTCCCAGGAATTTTCTTTACAGAAGGCAATTTGGGTGAAAAATGTTTGAGAGAAACATCTCTCCCATTTGCCAAAGCACAATAAAACCATCAATGGCGGTTTAATAAGCATCATGAGAAGGGCCTCTTCCATGACGGGTGGCAGGCTGCCATTTCCAGTTCAAAGTGCTCCATGTGCTCCATCCCACCTCAGATTTCATAGGTTTCTAACAGGACTAGCTGCCCAGTGCATCGCTATGACCCAAACATAGCATGCTCCTGTAGCAATCCCTGGGGTGGTAACAGCACAGGTTGTTATCCCATGTGCAAGATCCCTGCAGCCCTTCCCACCTCACCCCAGGTCCTGCAATGAGCATCTTCTAGCACAAGCCACACAGCAGCCACCGTGCAGCTCCCACCCAGCAGCACTGGGGTTGGATCCACTGCTGCACATCTCTGAAGAGCTTCAGTAGCTTTTCACAGTAAAACCTGACTAAGAACATATTTTACTATCCCCAGTGGCAGTTTATTTTGACAGTTCTGTGGGAAACAGCCTATTTTTCAGAGACTTTCCTACTATGTTTCTACCAGTACCCAAGATCTGACTATTGAGAGTGTGTTTGTCCCCCTGTGGCAGATGGGCATATCTAGTCTCCTTCCTCCTCCTTCTCTGCAGGGAAGCAGGAGAGAGTCCACAGCTTTTCAGCTCAGGACTGGGGGGAACATCGGGACCTGATGTAGGGTTCTGTCTCAGTGGTGGCAGTGGGATCTACCAGAACCCACCACCCATGGGACAGCAATTGTCTCACTGAAATGAGAAGGGACAGGTAGTCCAAGAAACACATAAAAATAAGTATTATCTGCTATATTCTGAAGAGAAGAATGCAAACATTAGATCCCCAAGATCAATTTAATGGCCTAACGAGCTTCTTCTCAAGTTCTCCCTGTGTATTTTCTGGCTGGTGCTTTCAGAGCAGGGGGTGGGGGTGTGGTGCATATTCTGGTTGGCAGTTGCTATGCAATTCACATTTCTGCTGTATTTCTGTCTTAAATTTGCACAGAAATCAACATCTGTGCAAGAATCCACATCACAAAGGGTTTCTTGGAAAGTGGGGCAAAAACATAAGCATATGCAAATCACTCCAGCAAAGGAGATCAGAGGAGGTGGTGTGGCTGAAAGGGCTCTTTGAGAAACAGGGAGAAACAAACAGAACAGGATGGGTTTATACTTCTCTGCTAGAGACTTGAGAAATAAAGAGAAAAAATAAGATGAGATAATATCAGGCTAAGCATTCCATCTCCATTTGGTGCTAACTAATTGTTTCCCTTGTTAAAGGAGCTTAAATATTTATCTAAACACAGGAGAAAGACATAATACACATATATTCACATAACAGACTGAAAAATAACTAACTTCACTCACAGCTCTGCAGAACCTGGTCCTAGGAGGCTCTGCCGATGTTGTCTAGACAAACACAGTGTAATTGTCCCTGCCCATGGCAGGGGGGTTGGAACTAGACGATCTTTAAAGTCCCTTCCAACCCAAACCATTCCATGATAGCAGGAGGACAGGAGATGGGATCCTTTTTGGACCAGATGGACACCCAATTCTGAATGTTATGGAAAAGGACATCTGCATCAGTCAATACGAAAAATGAAATATATCTAGAGATAGTTCAGAAAGTGTGGGAAATGCTTCTCTAATGTGACAATAAGCTTTCTTGCTAATTAGGATATGGCTTTAGATAAAGAGATCCAGAAGGACTTCAGATTCAAACACATGAATTTCTACATGATTAGCCAATGAAAAGGTGTTTGCATGCTATCAGAAGCATCTGAAATGATCAGTCTCAGAGCTGCCCAAGCCAGGTTATTCAAATGTTACACACCACAATGCAGCAGCTCCATATCCTAGAGGTCTCAGCATCTGCAGCAGCACAAGAGCAGCTCGAAGGGAAATTACTCTTTCACCAACCAGCAGGGAGCTCCCTGAGGTGTGAGGAAGCACTGCCTGGTGGCTGGGCTTGCAGACACTTTGCCACATGCTTCTGATGTGACTTTGGGTAAGTCTAACTGCCTGAAACTACCATCACCTCAGAGCTCCATCCACAATGAAGACATCACCACCCTGCCTCGAAAGGTATTCTGAGGTAGGCAACCCAGTGATGAATGAAAAGTAAACACAAAGAAATTTCTCTTATTCTTTTGTCCTCTCCAGCCATCACCCGAGTTTAATTTATTTTAAGGGTGCTAGAGCCTGGCCCAGGCTGCCGAGAGAGGTTGTGGAGTCTCCTTCTCTGGAGAGATTCCAATGGCACCTGGACACTGCGATGCTGGGCCCTCTGCTCGGGGGGACCCTGCTGGAGCAGATGATCTCCACAGGGCCCTTCCAACCCCATCATGCTCGGATTCTCTGTTCTACTTTGAAGTTCTACCACTACACTGCTGATTCAGGCGCTACCTTCAAGAGGCTACTGGAAACCACTCATTGGAGCACGGTGGTCTCTCTGACAGGTTACCTCTGGCAGAGCTGTGCTGTCCTACACCATCACCGAACACAACAACCCAGCAGCGCTGCGGTTAAACATTGCTGGAGCACACCCAGCCCGAGTGAGCAACCAAAGGAAAAGCCAGCATCAATCTAACAAGGCTCTTATCTCCACCTGGTGGCACTGAGATAATTGTCAGGAAATAAAAGCAGAGAGGCAGCAGACAGCCTCAGCTTGGAAACACCATTCTCTCCAAGCTGCGGTTTAACTCTGGTGTAACGGGAATGCTCTTGGTTGTCAGACGCTGACAGCCGAGGACAGACACAGTTAAACACCCTCAGACTCCCGGTGTCCAAATTGAACGAAGGACTTGGCAATTCTGCAAGCAGCAAAGCTATCAGGGGTGGCCTGAAGCTCCACCGGGGGAGGTTTAGGCTGGACATTAGAAAGCATTTTTTCTCTCCAAGGGTTTTCCAGCATTGGCACAGGCTGCCCAGGGAGGGGGTTAAGCTGTCATCCCTTGAAGTGTTTAAAAGGCGTAGAGATGAAGTGCTGAGGGGTATGTCCCAGGGGTGATAAAGATTAGAGTTAAAGGTTGGACTGGATGATCTTACAGGTCTTTTCCAACCTAGACGATACTGTGATTCTGGGATCTGCACCTTCCCCGTCCTGCTGAAGTTTCCAGCCGCTCGGGCGGCTTTGATTTATTTAGTGGGAGCGCTGGTGGGACACTGGTGCCCTCTGCTGTCCCTGGAGCGCAGACACAGCCCCCCGCAGCCTGGAGGGGACACACAAATGGGGGAACTACACAAACACCTACTGGAATTTAGGGTTAGCCCTACGAGGAATTCTCCTCCTTGCCTGGTGAGTAAATGGCTCCAATTTGTGCTTGACAGACTTGAGAACAGCCTTGACGAGAAGGACTTGGGGGTGCTGGCTGGTGAAACTCACACCGTGAGCCAGCTGCATGCAAGGGCAGCCCCAAAGCCCCAACCCATCGTGGGCTGCATTAAAAGAAGCGTGACCAGCAGGTTGAGGGAGGGGATTCTCCCCCTCTACTCTGCTTTGGTGAGACCCCACCTGGAGCACTGTGTACAATTCTGGGACCCCCAACACAAGAAGGACATTGAACTGTTGGAGTAGGTCCAGAGGAGGCCATGAAGATGATCAGAGGGCTGGAGCACCTCCCCTGTGGGGACAGGCTGTGAGAGTTGGGGCTGTTTAGCCTGGAGAAGAGGAGGCTCTGGGGACACCTTATAGCTGCCTTCCAGTGCCTGAAGGGACCTACAAGAAAGCTGGGAAAGGGCTTTTTACAAGAGCTTGTAGTGACAGGATGAAGGGAAATGGCTTTAAGCTGGAAGAGGGGAGATTTAGACTGGATATTAGGATGAAATTCTTTACAGTGATGGTAGTGAGACACTGGTCCAGGTTGCCCAGGGAAGCTGTGGATGCTCCAGCCCTGGAAGTGTTCATGGCCAGGTTGGAAAAGGCCTTGAGAAATTTGGTCTAGTGGAAGGTGTCCCTGCCCATGACAGGGAGGTTGGAACTAGATGCTCTTTAAGGTCCCTTCAAACCCAAACCATTCCATAATTCTACAACTTGGCATGTTAACACTGTGGGGTTTAAGGGAACTATTTGGCCAATCCTACTATAACCGAATTCCGCTGTACAAAAAACCTTGGATGTTTGTATGTGTAATCCTTGAAAAATTTCATCTTTTTTTTCCAACAGAAATCTACATTTGTGGCCCAACCTTCCATACAGACAGCAGTGAAATACAGAATCCCAGGTAGGAAAGGACCTCAAGGATCCTCTGGTCCAAACTTCCTTGGCCAAAACACAGTCTAGACGAGATGGCCCCGCACCCTGTGCAGCTGAACCTTCAAAGTGTCCGGTATCAGGACCCCTCTGCTTCCCTGCAGAGATTATTCCAATCTCTGATTGTTCTTATTTTGAAAAATTTTCCTCTCATGTCCAACTGGAATCTCCCCAGGAGTAACTTGTACCCATTTCCTCTCATCATTTCCATTTGATTCCTTGTGAAAAGGGAATCTCCGTTACCTTTATAGCCACCCTTTAAATACCAGAACATGGCGACAAGGCCTCTCCTAAGCCTTCCTTTCTCAAGGCTGAACAAACCCAGCCGTTCCTCACACGGCAGCTTCCCAGTTCTTCCATCATCTTTGTGGTCCTTCTCTGGACTCTCTCCAGCCTGGCCATATCTTCTACGCCTCAGTGGATGATTGGAAACAGGGAAACACATGAGATGGGTTTCTAGCACACATGCTGAGCTGCATCTCCTGGAGCAGAAGTAGCCAAACAGAGGGTGAGATCAGCGGTCAGCACCCCGTGGGACCTTCCTGAGAGAGTGCTCTGCTCTCTCTGAGAGGCATGTAGAAGCTAGAGCTGAAGAAGCAGTCAGTAGGAGCAGACAAGGCCTCTCTTCTTGTTGTTATTCTGTTTTATTTATGTCTCCAATCTCTAGCCAGTGCAACCCCAGCTAATGACTAGAAACAGCTAAAAGGCAGAGAGCCCCAACGTAGCTCTGGGTGCCACCAAGCTGGAACAGCCAAGACTGGCTGGCCTGTGGCCCAGGGAGCTGCCAGCTCCAGCCAAGACTTATTTCATGTCACAACCTTGCCAGGCTCAAAGTCAAAGCATTTATAACTTTCATTCAAATGAGTCAGTGCATGTTAAAACTTGAAAATGCAGTCTTAAGTCCATCTGCATTATCGAATTTCTGTCCTTAAAAGTAACTACTGGTAATGGGGTGCTGAGAGGTGATAAGAAAGTCAACAGTGCCTATCCCAGCCACAGGGCACCTCCTGGACCATACTTGTCCCTGGCAGCAGCAGGATCTAAGTCAGAGCCTCTTCTATGGATTGGTAACTGTCACAGAGAAGAAAGGACTCGGGTAAAAGCTAAGAGGGGTAAAATGGAGAGTGCAATAAAATATAAGAAGCGTTGGTTTGATGTGGATGTGTACTAGGTCAGGCTGCAGCAAGATGAAAGCATAGCTCTAGAAAATGAGGATGTAGGAAGAAGATAAAGGTATGAAGTCCCGGCTGAAAAGGGAAATCTACCAAGAGGGCATTTGTGCCAGCAGCTGGCAGCATCCACAAGGTCCCTTTATGGCTTTTACTCCTTGTCCTCATTTGTCTCACATGGCACTGGAACGACATCCAAGTCAGGACTACTAAATGTATTTGTTGGTTCCTTACAAACGAGAATCCTAAAGAGTATTTTCCTCTCCTTTTGGGAGAGCAGATCATCATGTGAGGTAAGGATAACATGCTTGTACACATCAGTTATCTGCAGAAAAATTGTTGGGGAAGAAAGAGACCTTTTAACCTGAAGTCTAAGGGTGGTGGTGCATTGCCTTCTGCCTAAAACAAGCTACAGATGCCTTCATCTTACCTTCTAACAGAAGGCACATACTTAGCATCAGCAGGGACTCTCGTATAACTGCCAAAAATTTCAAGCCCTGCAATGGTTGATATTGCCTCTTTGGAAATTGCACCCTTAACACTCAAGTTTCTTTCTGGTTTTATACCCAGCTCAGGAAAGCAACCCAAATCCAAAGCGCTCAGTCAGGTACATGCTTTACTCCTGTGCAGTGGAGGCTGATCTTTAAATGTCCAGTGCCCGTTCTGCCAGCAGCACTGAGATGTACACACTTGGCATTTCACAGTTTTTAAGAGGAAAGTAAGAAAAGCAAAAACTCCTCATTATGAGGAAGTCTGCTTTCTAGACTGCTAAGACATCTTCTTCCAGGTACAAAGAAAGCATTTGGAGAGGGGCTTAGATTTTTCTCTGCATAATCCACTTTGTAGGTGCTTTCTTAAAAGCTGCTCCCTATGACTAAATTGACTATCCCATGAAAGAAAATCATAACCCTGAAGCTACAGCACCTTTGCATTCTCAGGTTTGTTTTACGAAAAGAGCTGTAGTAATAGAGACATCTTTTGGAGTAAATTATGAAACATTTGCCAGCGGCATAGGCAGACACCAGATCTGCAGGAGCACAGAAACTACGGGTAGTTGGCAGCAAAGGCTTTAAATACTTGGCCAGCATTTTGTATTTCCACTTTCAATTCTGTTGTATTTCCCGACACAACTTGTTATTCTGTGACCATTTTCTTTCGCTCTTATCCCTCCTAAGGACATAAACCTGTTACCTTAGATACAGATACCCGTGGTAACATGCTATTTCAGTACTCCATGCACATATATGCAAACTGTGCTTGGCCATTATCACGAGGATCAAAGGCTTGTGCCAGCTTCTCCAGCGTATGAAGAAGGAAGCAGATACCAACCAGAGAGGCCATCTCAAGGAGCCTTGTGCCACACTCAAGACACAGGGATCTTCAGCTGATCCCTCGCAAGTCCCTCAGGAAGTCCTCCCTAATGGCGGTTAATGATCCAGAGCTCCCAGATACCCTCTGCCCATCAGTTGTTAGCTCAGAGTAAGGCAGCAAGGATCACCCCCAGCAAATCCCCGCTTTTATACACGCACAGCAAAGGAGTTTCTTCCTTGCCCGACTCCTTTGGAATTAGCTACTCTCAACTTACAGGAGAAATTTTATCATTTGTGTCTACGCTCTGACACAGCCAATGACCCCTGGTGCACCCTGGGAAGCACAAAAGGCCAAAAAACCACCCTGCAGACCAGAAACCACTCAATTTAAAGGGTGTGCTCACCACTAAACCATGGCCCTAAGCACCAGGTCCACATGCCATTTAAATATCTCCAGGGATAGTGACTCCACTAGTGCCCGGGGCAGACTTCCAATGCTTGATAACCCTTTCAGTGAAGAAA
>WEIS01049443.1:28952-39471 GCA_013389965.1 Todus mexicanus
CTGTTCCGATGTCTAATTGCTCTCACTGTGAAATACTTTCCTCTGGAGTCCAATCGGAATCTCCTCTGGAGCAACTTGTATCCATTGCCCCTTGTCTTTTCTATGTGACTCTTTGTGAAAAGGGAGTTTCCATCCCCGTGGTAGCCACAATTTTTGTGTTTGTTTGGTTTTTGGTTTTTAACGCAACTTTTCCCCTTACCCAGATATGAAGAGCAGCCTCATCTACAGCGATGTTTGTGCTTCTGAGAGCCTGGGAATCCTCCTCTGAGCACATTGCTCCTTTGGTTTTGAATGATGGTTAAAAAAAGGCTTAATATGCAGCCTGAGATTTCCCAGCACCACTTTTTCATTTCCTGTGTCATCACAAGCAGCTGGCACAGTAGTTGATAGACTTAACAGACTGACAGAAACATTTTTATAAAGAGACTTCCAGGGACTAACCCATCTCCAGTGAATTAACTTCACTTGGAGCTCTCTACAATCTCGAAGACCATCTCCATTTCACACTCTCAGGCAGCTCAGGTGATGTAAGGTGTTCTGTCATAATAGCATCAAAGTGAGAAAAAGTATCCAATCTCCTTTCAGGTATGTAGATGTTTAAAGTTCAGGAGTAAACGTGAAGTTTCTGATTTTTTCAGTTCCTTTGTTTGTGTTTTTGTTGTTGTTATTTTTGTTTTGGTTTTGTTCCCTTTGGTTTGTGTTACTGTGCAGCAGCCAAACCATTCCCTGGTTTTAAGTGGTTTGTGCAGCCTCATTTCAGCCAGGTTACTTTACAACACGCTATAGATACAATTCAAGGGACCAACGAGCGAGGTCACCCCAGTGCTCCTCACTTGCAGGGTAAGGCATCCATTGTCCCTCTTGCCTGAGAATCCTGCAGTGTGAAAAACTGAGCACAGACTTCACAGGCTTCATAGGGGAGACAGAGATAATCTTTTTAGGAGGGCCTGTTGTGACAGGACAAGGGGCGGCTGTTTTAAACTGAAAGAGGGGAGATTTAGACTAGATACAACCAAATTTTTACAAGGGTTGTGAAACCCTGGAACAGGTTGCCCAGAGAAACTGTGGGTGCCTCACCCTTGAAAGTATTCCAGGTGAGATTGGCTGTGGCTCTGAGCAACCTGCTCTAGTTCCAGATGTCCCTGCTCCCTGCAGGGGGTTGGACCCAGCTGAGCTTGGAAGGTCCCTTCCCACCCAAACCATTCTATGGATCTCTGATTCTTGACCTAAAAGGCAACTGCAGTCCTGTGGATGGCTAGATACAGTTAGGAAAAACAACTGGATGTGAAGAAAGGCAGAAAACAACCTTCTGCTTCACCAAATGAAGCACTAGCTCCCCAGGTCTGGCCCTAGCAACTGCTGGAGGAAGGAAATGAGAAGAAAGCCAGTGCCAGGCAGACACCAAGCTGGCTGAGTTAGCAGAAAAAATGGTCCTGAGCACTTCCACTTAGACTTCTGTGTACAAATTAGAAGCCAAAAGTTTCTCCTCCTCTCTGCTATATTGGGAAATACAGCCCACAAGAATGAGCCATGGTTTTCAAAGTGACAAAGCACACAATAAAGGGGGAGTCATTTCGATATCCTACCAGTATATTGAGGCAGTCCACCCCCAAAGCTGGAGTGAAAGGACTTACTACTCCCCCATCACTCTGAAGACATGAAATTCAAGCTGTTCTCTGCCCTTCAGTGATGGGCACAGGCATTTTCTTCCATTTTCAAAAAAACCCTTAAAATCACCTACACTTCAAAAGTCATAGGGGGGAAAAAAAAGACAGAAATAACTTTATGTTTACTAGGTTGAGGTCAATCTGCTCTGATTCTGGCTGATACCAAATTCAATAAATAATTTCAACTTAATAATAATAAAATAATAAGATGTTCCAGTGTTCCGGCTTCCATTTTGAAATGGTGTTGCAGGACAAATTTGGCTGCATTTAACTTTTTATTTTAATGCTTTTCCCCCAAGTAGGGACTCCCGGACCCCAGCCCTTCAGTGAAATTTGGCCAAACCAAAATCTTACTGATGGCTTGCTTTCACTAGCAGAATTTGAATGTATCGTTGGATATGTCCTGGCATAATAACAGCACCATAAAGCTGATATTTTAACAGCCGCGTTCCTCTCGGTACACAAGCAGCTCTGCTCTCGTACAGACACCAGCATTTTCTTCCCTGCAGAGCTGTTCCCTTTGGAGAAGAGAGGCACCCTGCTCAGATAATTGCTTGCCTTTCAGAGAAAAAAAAGCTTAGCGGTAGACTAAAAGCATATTTTTCTTTCTGTATAGGGTGCATTATCTTAGTCTGCTGAACTGAATCATCACCTGCTAAATGCTCTTAACATCCATATCTGTGGGTATAGCTCCGTGCAGGGATTACAGGGGTTTGCGATGGCAAAGGTGGGAGTGGGGGACACTCAGATGGGGCCATTAGTCATAGGGTGAAAAAATAGCACTGTGTGACGTGATCATCTCTTGCACATTTGGAGGAACATGCATCGAACTACTGGTCATTACTGTTCCATGGGAGGTATTCCTACTTTTCTGCCTCCTAAGCAAGCTGTCTTATGCTATGCGGAGCCTTTCTCAAGGCTCAAATTTTAAATGCAAATACCTGCAATAAGATTTATAGAAAATAGAAGCATAGAGATTTGCAAGTCGAATACCTCTGAAACAAGAAGAGTTAAATATAGAGGTCTGGATGCAGCATTTGATCTTAAAATCCTCTTTCAGGTGCTAAGAATAGAATGATATCCCTCCATAGGGGTAAGATAGCCTGTGCAAAACTGGTGATTTGATATCACTCATTAAGAAGAGCTGTCACTTCATATTAAGGATGAGATAGCCTAAACAGCTGCTGAGTGCAGCCCTAATAAAGTATTCTGCAAGGTCTGCCAGAGTAGAGCTAGACCTATGCTGATTCCAGATCAATATTTGCATGGCAAGAATAGAACCTGTGAGAACAGTGGAAAAAACCAAGATGACCTGTTTTTGTAGGGTTAGAGACATGCTTCACTAAAGCAAGTTAAGAAGAGTCATTCCCAGGAACAGTCTAAGATGAAGCTGAACCCTAGTGATTCCCACTTTGGTAGACTACTGCACAGAAAATTATGCAGAAATCGTCTCAAATCGGAGGCTGCCGCCACCTGACTGCAGAAGCATCCTCTGGTTTTCCAAAGGCCACGGAGTGTCCCTGCTGCAGCATCAGGAGGTATCTCTTCCTCTCAGACTCTCACACTATGAGCTCCTGAAGCAGCTCGTGTGATCAAGTGGGCACCTATCCTGCTGCCCTCTGTATATTTGGAAGCAATGAGCCACTGTCCTGGGCTTTGCACATGCAGTCAAACGTAACAGTTATAAGCATCACAACAGAGCTCTCCCAATACTTCAAAATCCCCCTTCACTCAAGCCAGCTATCCTAAAAATATAAAATACATATTTAGACCACAGACTACAGGCACATAGACAAAAAGCTGAACGGCGCAGGTGCTAAAAAGGAAAGAAAAACACCACTTGAGCTGCTTCACACAGCCTCACAATCACAAACCCGCCTTTCTCATTCTTCAGCCCCGGAACTGCTGGCAGGTACCTCACCCATGGGATCTGGGCTCATCCTGGCCAGCAGCCTGCACACATCCCCAGCAGGCTCGTTTCTATGCTCCAGCCCTTGTCAGGGTTTGCTCGAGTTGTCGTCCTGTCCTGTCTGCCACGAGTCTTTACCATCCTCCATCCACAAGGACTGTTCTCCCTTCTTCGGAAGTAAGAAGATCCCTTTGGCAGACGGTCACCAAGTGCAGGAGTCCCCACCTGCTGCATGCTGCTACTACATCAAGGGATGGAATTTCTTATTCATTTCATATGGCAATGGGTAAATGTCTGAAGAAAGCCTTTTCAAACACTGGATTTATACTTTGCATCAACACGTAAATTGAAACCACATTTGCCATGTAATATACGCAGCTCATCGCTAGCTCTTGATTGAAATGAGACAATGGCAATCAGCAGCTCTGGGAGGGAACAGGTTTGAGATGACCCTTGTCAGATCCTTCACTATCATTTACACGTAGATGCAAACCACACAGCCCAGTCAGCAAACATTTTCCCAGTTCGCGCTATTCCGGTGGTCTGTTTCAGGAAATATTCTCCAACCTGCTTTCACCAGGCAGAAGCGACGCTTGTTTATGACTATATTTCAAACAGACATTGATCTGCTGAGATGGATAAAACCTTCCTGTTACACTTGACGCAGAAGGTAAACACCCATCTAAGCACATGGGATGAACTCTACGTGGTGTTTTCCAACTTGTTCCATGTAGTTGAGGGTGAGACCACGATCCTCCTTTGTGAGCTGCCTCATGCAGCGCCAGGCTTGAATGGGAAGCGTTGCCAAATTAATTCTGTAACGCTGTGGATGGTACTACAAGCTACAGGCATTATTGAGCTAAATTAATTTCTGCTGTACCTGACTTGCAGCTGAGGAATGTTGCTTACTGGGCTGGGAATAGCTTGTTTGTTGGATCTATAAAATATTGTTACTTAAACAGTCCAGTGAGCTCCTCTGACACAAGTTCTCTTTCCCCAGAAGGGTTTTGTTTCTAACAGGAGTTATTGATCCCCTTGGCTTTGCACAGGAAATCATCACTGCATTAGCAACCACCAAAATGGTCTGCAGTCCCTAGAGTCTGCTCCCCGACATGCCATCGATTTGAATGTTTTGAGCTGGGAATGTTGTTAAAGTTTCAAAGTGTGTCTGTGTGTGTATTACTTTTCAAGCATGTCTCAAACAATTGCAGCTGAATTCTGTTACAAACCAGTGCTACTTTATTTAATAGGGAGGAAAACCAAGTGCAAAATAGGCACCTCCAGCTCCAACATGCTGCGTTCACTGTCTCAACCTTGCAACAATAACTTTCTGTATTTGTCACTTAAATACAAAATACTCATTCCTGAAATTGTATCATGGTGCTTCTACAAACACAAACTAACCACAAGGGAAATACCCATAAAAGCAATTTCACACCCACAAATGCAATAATTTCATGAAAAAAAAGAAANAGGCATCTCTGACAGAGCACAGGTAGGAGGAACAGAGACAGAGAACGGTTCCTTCGACGCAGAACAAAAAAATAAGTTCAAGCCCAAATCCCAATTTTGGCAAGGTAGCAAATTTGTTTTCTTTCACTGAGAAGGGGCATGAAGCTCCTGAGGAAGGAGGAACATTCTTGTGCCAACAAGAGCAGCCCCTTCTCAGCCATTGCCTCCTGCTGGAGGCAGGGATGGCAGGAAGGAGGGATGGTGACGGTCGTGCCCCTGGACTGCCCCCAAAGCACTGGGGGGTCCCCCAAGTTCCTGTGGTCCCTGGCAGTCCATGTTCCACATCTACAAGACCAGAGGGGCTGCAGCTTGGGCCAAAAGCCTTTAAATGCCATTTTGAAAGGAAACACTCTGCAGTGGCCACATACAGTTGCATGGAGAGCAACAAGGCCCTGCAACAACACACCCCACTGCCTGACCACTATACCCAGCCCTGCAAGGCCCTGCATCCACTGCCTGACCACCATACCCAGCCCTGCAAGGCCTTGCACCCACTGCCTGACCACTATACCCAACCCTGCAAGGCCCTGTGCCCACTGCCTGACCACCATACTCAGCCCTGGCAGCAGGCCCCTGGGAAGCAATTATTCTCTAAATTGACATATTTAACTTACTGCCTCTGAAGCATAAATGATGTGCCATGGAGGTCCTGCACTGCACGGGGCCAGCAGAGGAGGGACACAGGGGTGCACCCCTGAGGTGGCCACCCCCTCACCTCAGGGGCTGCTGCTACCCCAAACGCTTGGCCGCACGTGGCCAAAGCAGCCCAGGTTGTGGGAGTCTGGCAGGACTCATTGTCAGACTTGCTTCAGCAAGAAGCTTAAAAACTACTTCACCCTCTCACGCAGCAGCCAAGGGTGGAGTGTCAGCGTGGATGCTCAAGTCTACAAACACAAAGCCTTGGTGGCCAACTCTGTTGCAGCAATTTTGGGCCTACACGACAAAACGAGGATTCGCCTCACTGTCCCACATCGTAGCACTTGCTACACCTCACCACAACCATCTTGCTTTTCTCTAGGTTTTTGCTAACAAGAAGGAGAAACTGTCACTGCCTGAGAGCATCAAGCAACCTGCGTTGGGAGAAGCTACTTAGAACAGCTACCAGAAATTTTGGGCTATATTTTAGTGATTTCTCAGATTTCAGCTAGTCTGAGACATTGAGGGGCGCCCTACAAGATGTGCATAAAATTAACTTGGAGCAAACAAGCCTTCTGCACTGACCAGAGATCCCCGCGTTATGCAGCTATGATAGTGCCATCTGTGTTCTGCTCCCACAGAGACAGCCCAAACAGTTTCTTGCCCAAATGAGCTCTTTCCTGTGTGATGTTTCAAAGTAGAGGAGAGTAGCTCTCTGAGGGGTTTCATTTCTGAAGACTTTTTAAACTGCCTGTGTGAATCCAATAAGGAAAAGGGAAGGATGTTCAGTTTCCTTCAGTCTTACTTTCTGCCCAACTTGAAGTGATCAGAGATGAAAACCTCTGCATCTGATGAAGGAGGAACAGGGAAATTAAGCCAGCTGTCGTGAGTTAGTGCTGTTGGCCTCCAGTTTCTTGGGCTTCATTTTCTATTTCCAAAATAAAATAACTTTGTGTTCCTCAGAAAAGTTCCAAAGATTCTCTTTTAGCTTTGTATAGGGTGACAATCACCATTCAAATAAGATGGGTTTTGTTTTCAGCTAGCTTAATCCTCTCTTATTCTCAGCCTTTATTACACAGAATGTAACATATCCGGGACTTTTAAATCTTTGGGCAACTCTTCAAAATTACTTCAACACTTTAACTTCTGTAAAGTCTAAGCAATACATCAGCAGGCACTAGAAACTGGAGTGTATCTGGTGATCCCTGCAGAAAAAAGTTGTAAGAGTTGAAAGGGTTTTTTTAAACAAGATTTTCAAAAATCTCGCTACTTGGTTAAGCACTGCACAACTTGCAGTGAGAGCCTTTGTGAAGATTTAGCAGAACAGAAGCATCAATTCCAAGCATGGAATGGTCACTATCAAAATTACTGACTTTACCTGAAATTAAATGACCTTTCTGCTCTTGTTCCCTGACAGATTGCATGGCAGCCACAAGGATGATTCATTGTTTAGATTATATACAACTTTCTAAATTATTTAAATATTAAAATCTACCTACCCTGAGCGTTTTTACCATTAGCCTCAGCCAAGTGGTTCCTACACACAGTAGTCTGGTGAGTAGATTGTACAGCTGGAAAGTAACCTCATAAGCCAGCAGATGTGTTATCAAACTGTGTTTTTAAAAATGAAAGAACCTGGCAGTATGTTGTTTCCTCTCCGCAGGCTCCTTAGACCTTCCCGTGCAACTAAACACGTAGTTATATCCGGCTATGAAAAATACAGATTGGTATAAAAAAATCCTGTTGAAAGGCTTCTGCCTCTGATTAAACTCTGCAGGGCTTTTAAAGGTTAAGACCTAACATCAGCTCTTCTCAGCTCCCCAGCATCCACGAGAAGTTTGCAGCAACATTAATCAGCATGAAATAATGAGGCTGTGAGAGGCAGCATGTGATTTCTTTATTTCATCTTAATTATAATTTAAAATTTTAATGTCAAGAATTTGACAAGTGTTCGAGCAAGAAGAATTATTGCCTCAACAGCGGTTAAGGTCAGGCAGAGAGATATGCTCAATCCCTAGAAAAAACAATGAATTTGTCCTGTAATAGCCATGCAATTCAAATTGTTCAGCAGGCTGCTGTTGACAGCAAATGGACTGGTTCAGAATCACAGAATCACAGAAATAACAAGGTTGGAAAAGACCATAGAGATCATCAAGTCCCACCTGTAACCTACTACCTAGACTATCACCAACCTATTACCCAACATTATCTCATAATCTAAATCTAAATCTAAATCTTGTCCCTAAGTACATCATTAGAATTTGAAGTCCAATCCTCCTGCCAAAACATGTCTCCGCTCTCCAACCCGAGGTAGACCCTACCACAGGGTGAACTTTATGAACGGGAAAAGAGCATCCCACCCAGAAGGTATATTCTCTGGTAACACAAGCAGATGTATTTAGGTTGTGAAAGAATTAGACTGGAGCATACGTTGTAAAGAGTAATCTGAATGTCTCATAGAATCAACGAATAGTTCAAGCTGAAGGGACCTCCGGAGACAAAGTACTTGGAGAAGAGTAGGTTTAGACTGGATGTTAGGAACAAATTCTTTACCATGAGGGTAGTGGAATGCTAGAACAGGTTGCCCAGGGAGGTAGTTGAGGCCCTATCCCTGGAGATACTCAAGGTCCGGCCCAGCGAGGCTCTGAGCAACCTGCTCTAGTTGAGGATATCCCTGCTCACTGCAGGGGATTTGGACTAGATGACCATTAGAGGTCCCTCCCAACCCAAACCATTCTATGATTCTATGATACTTCATGGGAGGATTAACTGGCATAGGGTATATTTGTTTTCAACACAGCTCAATGCCCCCAAACAGTTTCACTTCAATGTAGGGCAACAAATACTGATGGGTTTGTTTTCCAAAGACAAATGTTTCTTCTATGATTTTCACACTTAAGCTCAAAGCAGCTCAGACTACAAAGTCTATTTGCTCCCATCCCCATTCAACCAGCCCAAATCCAGCTGCAGCTTCCCTGCGTGTGTCCCTAACAGCCTGAATCCAGCAGGCAGTGCTCCCTCAGTACAAGAGCCTCGTGACATCCCTAACCCTGCCTCTGGTCTGAAGTACCACACTGCCTATACAGCTCCAGCTCAGGAACAGCCCAGACCTGCTACGGACAAACTGCAGAGAAACATCTGTGAAGTTTGTAAAGGAACAGATCACATCCGTAAATAGGACTGCACTGTTCAGGGCCTATGAATGTCTATAAGTAAAAGTTTTTCACAGTACCTTGCTTCCGAAAACCACTATTTTGTGACCATAAAAGATTTAACCATTCAGACCCTTTGTACTTTAAACAATTACTCTTCCAGGTGAGAGTCTTCCACTACTCCTTAATTGAGACACTTGAACTTAAATAGCCACCTTGGTAAAGCTGGATATAAGAAATCTACCAAGAAAAGAAATAAAAGCAATTTATTTACTGAAAGAGTAGTTAAACATTGGAACAGGCTGCCCAGGGAAGTGGTAGAGTCAACATCCCTAGAGTTGTTCAGAAAATGAGTAGATGTGGTGCTAGAGAGCATGGTCTGGTGGCCATGGAGGTGTTGGGTAGAAGGTTGGACTTGATGATCTTAGAGGTCTTTTCCAACCTTAATGATTATATGATTCTATGCACAGAGTCCAGTGTTTAAAAATACAGCAGAGAAAATGCTATGCGTTTGTACCACGGCAGGTCCAACCCTAGATCATGAAGCTCAACACATTATTAACAAGCCCTCGCTGTTTGAGAATGCCTTTTGAAGTAGGAGAACAGAACGGAGTAATTGTCTGCTGGTTTGTGCGATCTTCTCATTGTCTGCTTAACAGATAAATGCAGCCTCTTATCGTACAACCTGGGGGAAATTTCAAGAAGTTTAGCAAATTGTCACGCAGATTTTGTTGAACTGATGCAGAAAATGGTTCAAATGTTCTGCCTAGTGCACTGGAAAACATTCCCTAACATAAAGTATTTAAAAGGTTCTATTTTCTGTGCAATACTAATTGGTGCTACTCTTTTGAGAGGACCAAGCTGGCTTGCTTCCACCCACCATTAGATACACCATTGTAAGTGCCCTTGACCCTCTGGATTTCAGCCTTGCCCACCGTGAATTGTACCAAACACCATTCTAGTTCCATAATAGCTCCAAACACAAGGCAGCAATAAGAAGAAAATCTCCAATACATAATGCTGTAATAAAGGTGTAGCTGGAAATCTTGCTTGACATGCTTTCAACACAAGTGGTTTGTGGAAACCCACTGAAATCACAGGATACTTCGATGTATTTTCAAATCATTTAAGTAAAATTTCCATCACAGTGATTGCAACAAGCATAGTAAATATCTTGAGGATTTTAATGCTTAGATTCCTAGTTAAGTTCATTCTTCATGTGCCCAGTAGCACATAATTAGCAGTGTTTTCATGATTTAATCTCCAAAGGGATTTATTTCATCTTTCTTCTTTTCCCCTCACTAAGGCTGTACTTCAAAGTGAGCCATATTCCCTTGTTACCTAAAAACCTGGCTGCAACTCTTGGGAGCAGGGAGTGATTCTTATTTGAACTGCCTTCTCCCGTGTTTTGTCTAAGAGCAATAAAGCAGCTCAACCTCAAAGGCTCAGGGTCCATGAGACAGCAGCGTGAAGGAGCCACGGCCACGGTTTGGACAACAGGAGGTGTGAGATGTGTGGCAGGGAAGGAGGACAGTACCCATGGCTTGGGGGATTGCTCCTCAGGAGATAGAAAGCAGGTGTAGCTGCAGAGAGGGTGGTGCTTGGCCGCACATGAAGAATGCAGAAAGCATCTCCAAAAGCTG
>WEIS01049445.1:0-15616 GCA_013389965.1 Todus mexicanus
ATTTCCTCCTAATTGTTACCTGAAGGGGAGGGGCCCTGCCTGCCACACAAGCCCACCAGCTTTGGGAGATTCCAAAGGGAGGAATCGGCTGCATGGCCACACTCCACTGCTGCACCAACTCCTCACATCCCAGCTTCCAGCAGCATTGCCTGGGTGGGATCTGCCACACTGGCCTGTCCCCAGGGAGAAAAGGCTCTGAAGAGCAGGACTGGTCCCCTTCTGGCTGTGCACACAGGGGATACCGATCACAGACAGCAGCTAAATTTGGGCATTATTGTTGCCAACCTTGACTAAGTGGGCAATAGAAAGAAACTCAGTCAAGAGGTTGGGTAAAGCCACCGGCAAAGGTGCGTTTGCGCCATCGGCACAGAACTGCAGCGCTGCTCACTGCGAGGGACACAGCAACCTACCAAAGATGGGTTTGAAAATGCGGGTGGCGAAGTTTGTGCTGTCCCTCTGAGTCAGATGGAGCCACTGTCACCACAGGCCATCGCAGGCATTGTGTTACGAGCTGCCCACCTCCGAGGGGTTGCCGAGTTGCAGTGGAAACAGCCGAGGACTCGGCAATGCCGCGTGCCCAGCGAAGAGCGGGGCACACGGGGCTGGGAGCCCAGGCTCAGCCCCACGCTGCTGGGAGCTCATGGCAAGGGCAGGCGGGCCAGGGAACGGTCATGCTTGGGCAAGAGCACAGCGGCCGCAGGAGCGGCTGTCTGAAGTGACATCTGTGCTTCTGCTCCTGCTCGTTACACAGGCCAGACACATCTGTCCTGCCCTCACTCCCCCAGCGCTGCTTTGAGACAGAACATTTTGCTCCTGCGGCATGAGTCGAACACATTAGCTCCAACCCTCCGGGGAGTCTCTGAGCACTGTACCTACCTCTGCCACTTCCCAGGGGTCAGCAGCTGATCCAACATCGTTCTCACTCTGTCAAGGTAGCAGAATTCACAGTGTTTTCCTTGGGTTTATAAGTGCTCGGGAGCCCCGGAGCTCAGGTACACGAGATCCACGCTCCCTGTGCGTACTGTTGCTACACGATGGACTGCAGCTGAGATGAAGGGACTGCTGATGGCATCTCTCTGTGATCTGGACTGACAGGTCCCAAAGGACAATGAGAACCCTGCTGCCCTGCCCCATGCTAGGCTGGCTCTGCAGACTCCATGTTTTGCTGAAACAACACACAGCTGTGGCCCTGCAAAGCCAAGCACATCCACCAGCACAAAGTCAAACTGCCCAGCTCTAGCAACAAGAGAAGTCCATCAATAACTGGCAGCACAAACCTCTAGCACGAGGTTGCACCCAGGGACTGGAAAGGGCTGGGCAGTGAGAGGGGGATACTAGGGCTGCAGTCAGACTTTGCCAAATATTTAATAGACAAATGATCCAGAACCAGCACTTCTGAGAAGCAGCAGCATTTCATTTTCACTGGGGAATGCTCAGCTAGCTGATTTTATGACAGTATGTCTTTTTTATACATACATAAAATTTGTGTGTGAATTTAGTGCTTATGAAGCCGAAGGAGCAATAGCACTGTCAAGAGCCAGGGGTAAGGTGGAAAGGTAGGCCAGCGTCCTGCAGCCATGAGGCAGCACAGCACCACGTGCGGTACCACGCTCAGCAAAGCAGCTGCCCCACTCTCCCAACCATCTCCTGGGACTTGAGTGCTCAGTCCCTCAGGAGGAAAACCTCCGCCAGTCTCAGGTTGATACTCATGAAAGCAGAAGTTGTTTGTGCCTGTCCTTGTGTGGTGCAAGTGATACCAAGGAAGCTTCACGCAGCGCCGTCTGCCAGAGGGGCTACCTGAATTGTCCCAAGTGGCCACAAAAAAGAAAGGAGTAACTTGTTTAATTTTCCTCCAAGCTAGGCATAAGAAGAACTTGGTTGCTTTTCCTCCTGCACCACAGAGCACCTGCCCTGCTGTCCCCATCCTGCTGTCCCTGTCCTCCCACAGCTCCTCCTTTTCAGGGTGGGGGTGTCCAGTACTTGGGAAGCATCTCAGGCACATCACCCCCTCACACAGCATCACTCCCTGCTTCCAGCTCTGTCCTTAGCCTCCCCTGTCTCTGTACACATAAATGCCAAACTCTCTGCACATCTGCCCAGGCCTTTTGTGACGTCTCACTATCTGTACAACCAGTAATGACCACGTCCATGCAACATTTACTTTCCTCTGTGGTATGAAAATACACTGCTCAGCCCTGAACCTCCACTCCTCTTGCTTTACTCAGCTTCTGTCCTATGTTCTTCCACTGCCTTATCAGCTGCACTGACACTTGGTCTTCATCTCCCCTTCATGCAATGACACAGGCCGATTTCTTTTCCAGTCATTTAAACATTTTTGCTACTTACGGTCTAAGATTTCCTGTCTGATAACAAAAGGATCATCAGGAGGGACATCCCCATCATTTGCTCAGTTGACTGCCAGTTGCATCTGCTGGGCTTCTGAAAATCTAGGGTTAACTTGAAGAACCTGCTGCACGTTACCTTCTAGCTCTTTCTGCTGCAGATCCTCCTGGGCATCTGCTTCCTCTTGCCCCTCCTGCTCTGGCAGGTCTTTGGCAGGAGGTCAGACTGGAATAGCCAGATCTGTCCCCTCTGGTCTGGAGCCTGTGAAAAGATGACCAGTGTCAGTGGTGGACTGCAGGGCAACAGGAGACTTCTACTTTCTTGCTTTCAAATGTTTTTGCAGAGCTCCATCTAGGGGGGAAGCTGCTGGACAAGGCTGCAGAGCAAGACAGGTACCGGTAAACAAGTAAACAGCTCCTGGCCCGAGGCCTCTTGTCACACACTTACTGTGCTAATTAAAAGGGGGGGAACAGCCCATAAATTTTACAGTTTATTCTAACTTCAGGTCCAGCTGGTTTTAAAAGAGCTGATGACGGTAAACGCATCTGTGCGGATCACTGGTGCATCACAGAGAGAGCCAGAGAGCTTAATTAAATGTTATTCTAGGAATAAAATTTAGCCCTCGTCGGACAAGACTGAATATTAAAGCATCAATTTCCTGAAGGAGACCGGCTGTAATCAGAGTCTCCTGCTATGGGAAAGCAAAATCCGAGCTACTGACACCAACTTCCACAGACAAAGGCTGACAAAAGTTCCACGGCAGGTCCCAGGGGCACGCTCCGCTAGAGGCTGGCAGGGCAGCAGGGAGCCCAAGTCCTGCAGCACACAGCAGCTCTGAGAGCGTTCCTCCTCCTGCTGCCAGCACAGACCAGTTCCCCACCCAGATGGGGGCTCCCAGCTCCCGGGTGCTGGTTTTCAGGCTATTGCACAGCTTCGAGCAGTTCTGAGGCTCCACGTGAGGACGGGAAATCTCTGTCTACACAGCGCCTCGAAGGAAGGGGGGATCAGACCCTCCTCTGCAGACGTGCCAGCCCCGGTCTGGCAGAAATGCTGCTGCTGGGCTGTGTCCAGAGGCTGGTGTCCGTATGCAGACATGAGGTAACGTGCACCCTCCCTCTGATCAAGGCACTGCTCCCTGCAGCTCCCCACTGCCACACTCCCCCTTTGCTGGGGTTCCAGCCCCGAGAGCTGACACGTGAGAGCAACACAGGCTGCTGGAAGCAAATCAGGAACCTCCCCAGTCCTACTGCACCCTGAGCTACCAGACCCTGTGCTCAGGGAAAGATCCCAGCTTCAGCACTGCAGCAGCAAATAGCAGTTTGGGTACTGGGAGATCCCCCCAGGGAGGGAATACAACAGATCTACCCGCATGCTCCAGGTATTTTTATTTCCAAGTGAATCATGGCGTCTCGTTTTATAGCATCAGCCACGGGATGAAAGAATCGCGTTAAACTTCACAAATCCTCTAATATTGCTGTGCCTACAGTTAGAGGCCTTCACCTATGCAGATATTACTTCTCCTTTGCTCAGAGGTCTCTTTCTAATTTAATACTTCCCCAATATTGCAAAATTCATAACATGGGCTTCTCCAGGGGAGCACAGCTTATCTCTCAGGAAAGGGCAGTCTGCCCCGCAGCCGATTCTCCGCTATTCCGCCACATTCCCACATCAGGACCGCGGGGCGATGACCGGGAGCCCAGCACACGCCTTCACACCAGGCAGGGCCAGCAGGGGAAAGAGCAGCCCCAGAGGAGGCTGCCGTGGGCACAGGGCAAAGGCTCTGCCTGGGGGTCCTTCCCTTCCTCCCACCTCCCCACCCCGAGCCTTGACAAATCTCTGATCCTAACGATGTCAGCCAAGGGGGCTGGCAGCTGGATCTGCCCTTTGCTGGCACTGTCAGATCAAATAGTTGCTAATTGACCAATGTGTCTCCTTTCGCTGAGCTATTAGCAATGGCACCATGGCAGCTTTCTGACGTTAATTATCTGCGAGTTAGCAGTATCTGAAAGCATAAATAGCAGTTTGCCACGATGGCAGGGTGAGTTCAGCGCTTCAGGCACACTGGGGCCAGCTGACGTGGCCGCCCTGCCCCGGTGCGGCCCAGCTCGTGAGCTGTGGGTGCCATTGCCGGGCCCTGCAGCCAGGAAGGCGCTGGGCAGAGCAGCCAGTTCTCCCCCAGAGGCACTCACTGTGGTCGGACTGTCACAGTCCAAGCCTGTCCTGCTTCTTGGGTGACTTCCATCAGTGACAACAGTACGAGAGACAACCACACACCAGCGTGAGCTAGACTGGCTGGGCTTTGCCCTGGTTTTGAAGTGCTGTCTTAGAGCCAATGCAAACACAAAACACAGCAAGAGAACAGTCTGTGCAAGGCCCACAAGGGATATTCCTCCAGCAGACCATCCACGCGGAGAGAAGGATCAAACACAGCAAATCTCAGCACACTTTCCCTTTCCTGGCAGTTTTAAGAGGCTCCCATTAACCCAGTCACCCCTGGTTACAAGGGCCGACTGTCCCCACAACAGCCACCTCTGAGATAGCCGAGCTCAACAGTTAGCAAAGCAAACAGGCTTCAGGCACTCCACGCCGCTGAGAGGGCTGGGATGGGTTTAACACACACTTATCTGCGTTTCACACATGCATTTGAGTTTAGCAAACACTTATCTGAAAGACTCCGCGCCTGTGCTGCCTCGTTGTACGCAGCTCCTGCACAAATCCCCCAGCCTGGCCCTTCTGGCTGCTCTCACGGGTCTGGACACTCGCACTACTGCCTCTCCCAGAGCCCAGAATCCTGCAATTTGAGGGAGGCAGACCAAGCCCCCTCATCTGGAGCAGCACCTGCCAGCCCCTGCATCCAGACAGGAGACAGCTGGGGCATGGCACAGGCTCATGGTAACGAGGAACAAGGGCTCTCTCTGGGGGCATCTCCCTCAGCACAGAGAAGCCAGACTCCCTCCCTCCCTCCCTCCCTCCCTCCAGAAGTGACTGATTTGAGACTATGTCGTCATACCCGTTTTTAATAACTTAACTGATACCTGATACGAAGGCTGAGATTAGGTGAGGATTAATTATTTTCATGGGTTAATCCAAAGGCTAGGCCCCAAACTGTCTGTCTGCAATGATCATTGTGGACGTTATGCAAGAGCCAGCCAGAAATGTGCTTAATGAAGACTCTTTCTGTCACTCAGAAGCTTGTTTGTGTAAAACTAGCTCAGAATCTGCTGACATTTACGCCAAAGTCGATTTTTTATGTAACAAGACAGAGCTGCACAGGACATGCTCATCTAAATAGGAAGCACACCGCCTGCCCTGGTGTCACCAGCGTGTCCCCACTGACCCCAGCGTCACCACCAAAGCTGGATGAGAATCCAGGCCCATCAGCACAGTCTCACTGTGCCCCCTCCTCTGCCTCGAGCAGGCTCAGCCACTTGGCACCAGCCAGCCCAGCCTGTGCCCGAAGCATTGCCAGCCCGGGGCTGCCAGTGCCCCTCGCTTCTCCCATCTTGTCCCAGCTCTCTGCGCCAAGCCACATGGCAGGCGCTTTGGGAAGTCACATCCAGGAGCAAACGCAAGCAGTCTCAAACCCACACTTCACGCCCGCCAGTGCCAAGCTCGTTCATGGAGCGGATCTGGCAGCCACCCAGACCCTGCTCTTTGCCTGCATCTGCTCCGTCCCAGGGTGTATGGAGACTCCGCAGCCTGCTGAGGTCAGACAGGGCTGCCTGCAGCATCCACTTGCCTCCTGCTTTCCTGTGAGTGCTGGTGACCTTGGTGTCCCCAGGCTCTGCCAAGGCAGCTGCCCCAGGCAGCTTTTCTCTAGCAGCTTTGTCTAATTCCTGTAGTGGGTGACACAGGTAAGGAAGAAGAGCCCCTTGCCATGGTCCCCGTCTTCCTGCCCACAGCTCCACTCCCCTTCTGAAAAATCCCATTCTGCCTCCAAAAGCAGCTTCCGGGAAGCCCATCTGGGCGGTGAAATCACAGCTGAAGCGGCTGCTCTGGGTCAGGGGACAGGACGGAGCACAGAGCTGGCACCCAGCCCCAGCTGGGGGAGCTGCGTCTGCAGGAGGCTGCTGGAGCTTCCTAACAATGTGGAAACGTGAGCTCCCGTGTCCACACTCTCCCTGTGCATTTAACCTTGTCCTCAGGAGACATTAAATTCCTGCTCTGCTGAAATAACCCATGAGTTCAGGTGTGCAAAAATGGAGTGTGGCCGGTTCCTGTCCCCTCAGGGTGAGCTGATACCCACCAGCCAAGGGCCAGCACCACAAGCTACAATATCCTCCCTGGTATCTCCCAGTGATCTACCTGGGCAAGGCGAGAAGCAGTTAAACATGCTGGGCTCCTCTTCCTTCCCAAGGTCATTAAACTTTGTAAAGAGGTTGCTGCAGGTATTTCCAGACATCTGTCAAAAATTAAGCCACCAGGACAGGCTATGACCAGAGGAGAGCACAGGTCGGCAAACAGTAAATCGTCCTGCTTATGTCCCTTTGGAATTTTTGCTGAGGTTTCCTAATTTTTCATATCCAATTTGATGACCACATTAATTAAAATTATAGTTGAATAAGAGGTACATTTATTCTCTTATCACCCTATCTGATATGAAGTATGAGTCTAACTGCTGAGAAATAGCATGAAGGTAGATACCTGCATAACGCAGGGTTTTTAAACCGTTTTCTGATCTCAGGCAGGTTACTTTTGGGTACTACTTCTGCTTGCCTGTGGTATTTGAAGCAGACATGCTGAAATTTTCAACGTTTCTGCTTTCTCTGTTGGTAGCTGCACAAGCTGTGGCTACATAAACACGTGTAGAGGCAGGTCTGGGACAGTCATCTCATTTCTGGTACTCGGTGTCTGTCACAATATTTACTGTAAGAATACAAGCAGTGCAAACAATGAGATGTTTTTAAATGAAGATACTGAGGAACCTCCTTCAAACATTGACAGCCAGCATCCCACTGCCATCTACCCATAGGCAGGCCCACCAGGACCCAGGGTGAAGGGTTCTGCCCAGCTCCTACCCCAGCGATGTGCACGCCACAGAGCAGGGCCTGTCCTGTCCTGCCCCTGGCAGGGTTTGGCCAGGTTAGACCAGGGCACTGCCTGCGATTCAGTGACACCCCCGCCTCACTGCAGGCACCTATTGCTGGCAGACAAAGCTGTGCGTTGCACCAGTACAACATCACACATCACTCCACGCACCCCTGCTACCCCTCTGGACAGCAGCAGCGTGGTGGATTGCCCTGGGTGAGGGAGACGATGCAGGAAATGAAGTCCTCGTTGGCCGGTGTCTCCATGGGGGGTTCCCAAGCCAGCGGTGTGCAGGATGAGGCCGGCACATGCAACACAGGAGGGAGGATCCTGATGCAAAGGCAGTACAGCAGCACCAGCCACCCTGCTACTCATTTTAAAAGTGTGACATAAACTTACATCACAAGATTAGATTGGTTTTTCTTGTCATTCTTTTTGCTTTGTTTCAGTGTGGGAGAGAAAAAAATAATCGAGCCACAGCTAACGTGATCAGGGTGTGCACGGTGAGTAGCCCAGAATGCTGTGAAATCACATAAAAGATTTGATCAGAGTCAATATCGGCTGCTGAGCTATAATAGCTTTTGTGATTCTCCTAACAGGATTTTAATTTTATGTTTATTATTTAGGGACTAGCAAAGCACAGGAAATGCCTGTGTGGTGGTATGGTCTCCCTTTGCCTCTGTTCTCTGAAAGGCTGCGAAGACTCAAGTGAAAAGCAAGCTGACGTTCAGGATTTTTAATTTTTGCTTGTGTTCCCCAGGCTTGGCATGAGAGAATGAACTTTTAATTAAAATCAATGGAGAAAAAGAATGGGCTAAATCACAATATGAATATTTTCAGTGTCTGTATGCGAGCGCAGCACACAGGTCCTGCCAGCGTTCCAACAGCGACTCCTTCCAGGGACCGAGGAGCCTCTCAGAGGGTTCTCCGTTGTGTCCAAAACCAGCAGCTCTTGGGAGCACTGCAGCTCCACTTCAAAGTCTGCTCCCTCCCACCCTTGCTGCCTCTTTTCCAGGGTGGGAGATTGTTGGAAGCAGCTGGGAAGATGCTTCCGCAGAGTTTACAATCGTGTGCTGTGCTGGGCAAACCCCGCGCAGCCCCCCAGGCCAGCAGAGCCAGACCACCTCCACTGGCCAGCGCTGCCCCTGTGCAGAGGGACTGCCACCCCTGCCCGACAGACCCAGCTCTGCTGTGGAAGCAGTCTCACAAGCCATTTTTCCTTTTGTTCTGGTTCTGGCATTTTCCAGGGCTGAATGGAGTTGTTTGACTCATTTTCTCAATCAGGACGCGTGGTTTGGAGTGTGTGCTCCAAGCACTCGCCTGCAGTGCCTGGGGCCTCCCTGCTGTAGAGCAAGAACTGGGGACAGTCCTGGGACACACGTGGCAGGGGCAGGAGAGGGGCTGCTCCCCGTGACAGTTCAGCTTTTGTGAGACCCTTCACAGAATATGAACCAGCACAGGTCAGAAGATGGGAGCACAAGAACAGAGGAAATAAGCAGCAGGAAGAGGGGACGCCGCACGAGAAGCTGCCAGACCCAGTGCCCTGCTCATTCCCAAATGGGCTGTTTAAGGGTCATCTCTGATTGCTTTTCCAAAGCAAATAACAGCTTCTTAGAGCCACCTGCCAGCAGATGCTGATGGACTTTAAAGGTTTCATCACATCTGTCAGAGTTTAATTGCCATTTGTACTACACTAAGCTCTCCGGCAGGTTAATGAAGTGCCAGGAGAACCTTACTCTGGACTGACAATCCCGCATCAGTGGCTGCTGCACCCACCGGCCCTCGTGCCCTCCAGGGCCAGGAGGCAGAGTGCCCAGAGCCGATGGAGAGCCCCTGGCGCAGGAGTCCTGCAGCACCACAGCGGGACAGGGCAGCCCATGCTCCTCGCCAGCCTCTGCACAGTCTCCGCTGTCCTGACCTGCCTCCTACTCACCACACGGACCCACAACCAGCACTGTACCAGGGCTTGGTCCTCTTACCGTATCTAGCTGCTGCAGTAACCATCACGTGAGAGCTACAGGGCTTCCTCTCTGCATGCAGCCAGTGGCTCGGCCTTAATAAAAAAAAAAATAAAATCATTATTTCATTGTTTAGCACCGCATGCCAATCCCTTCCAGATGAATTAATTTCTTAATCACACTTTTAATGGGGGAGACTGTTAGAGCCCATGCGGGAGTGGTTAATATTAGTACTATTTAACTGTCGAAAGCTTTTCATATCGTAAACCAGGCTCGCAGTCGAACAATAAAACTCACAGTTTAATTGGTGGATAACAGGCCTCCAGGCACTCATAGCTTCCGACGGCTGACGGCAGCGTTGCTGTGTGCAGGACCAGGGCAGCGAGCTGTGCCATGGCCCCGCTCCCGACAGCATGGCACGGCCGGGTGACCCCCAGAACCACTGCAGGGGTCATGGATCCCTCCAGCCTGATGGCAGCAAGGGCGTGTACGGCACGAGCAAGCACTCAGCGTATATGTGGGCTGTTCACAACTGCATTTTTCTTCCAGTCAATCTTCCACAGATTTATGCTGGAGAAATGGGAGCATTAAATATCCCCTTGCTGTAATTCAGCATGCAGCAAGAGATACAGATTTAAATATTTAGTAGCACATAACCGGCTAAAAGCCCCAGCAACATTTTTAAAAATCACTTCTTAATAAAAGCGGACTGAAATACTCCCCATAGTTCGAATTTATGGTTGGTAATTGGCGCTCTTGTGATAAATAGGACTGGATATATATTTATGAACAACAAATATTAATGAAGAAATAATACAGGAGGCCAACTTCAGGCTGTGCAGCTTGCTATTACGCTACAGTATTCCCTGAGGAAAGCGGACATTAAGCAAACACAAGGGCCAGATCAACAGTGCTGTTTGACTGAAGAATCCAGCAGAAAGGAGTGTGGTCCTGGCGCAGCGAGGCCGGCTCAGAAGCGGCTGGATTTGATGAGCGCCTCTGCGTGCAGCCGTTTGGGCAGGCACGCATGCAATGTGAACTCCGCTCTCTAGCTGTGTATCAGGTACATCGCACATCCGAGTCGCAGCCTGCAAACACTCCAGCACTATTGATTCTTATCAGGGGCAAGCCATTAATTTGCATGTGCTCCCCCATGATTAAAAACCTGAAGGCAAAGCCCATCGTAACTGCTCTTCTTCCTCAGTGTAGGGCAGGAAGAGATTTATCTCCAGGTGATGATCTTGATTACTGCCTAGGCACAGTGCAAGCAGGAGCAGCATGTTGATTTCTCTTCATTTTTCATCCAGCAGGAGCAGGTTTTAATGCCTGATGCCTTCCACACCAGAATCTCAAATTAACGCGTGAGCCAGACAGAGGAATCCCAGCAAACACCGTCCACCAGCTGATGGGTCCTCACCTGAGCACAACAGAGCTCCGAGCCAGACAGGCTCTGCCCAAGCCTGAGCGGGGCAGGGAGGCAGAGGGAAGTCTAGCTGGCATTTGCAGCGTGCCGGGCATCGCTGATCTGCAGAGCAAAGAGAACCATCAGGCTTCCCAAGCTCCACAGAGGGTACCAGAGCCCATGGGCAAGGCAGGCACTGGCACAATCCCAGGGGACCGGCTCCAGGGAGCTGACTCTGCAGCAGGAGGGGCTGGAGAAGCTGTCATGCCCCAAGCCAGGCTGTTCCCCTGCCTGCTGCGTAACTGCCCTCCCGTGGAGCCCGGCACTCACCACCAAGCTCCAACAGCGCCGAATGCCACGCTGCCTGTGAGAGCTGCAGCAGCCAAAGGAAACATTTCTAGCATTAAATAAAAGGGACATTTTTATTCTGCAGTAGAAGCTCTGTGATCTTGAAACACAATTTGCATAAACAGACAATTCAGCTATAAACAATTTCAACATTAACTGGTATTTACATATAGAACAACTCACTCAAAATACAATTAAAGGCCTTGATGGATTGGAAAATGTCAAAACATTTAAAAGGCTTCAACATACGTGTTTGATTTACATCTCCTTGGTCAGACATAAAACTGGAGTTTGTTTACATTTTCTCTGCCAGAGCCCAGAACACATGGAGATTCTGGCTCCCTGCATCAGCACATGCAGGGATCGATTTACTGGTTATTCCTCCACAGAGGGAATCATCTGTGTTTTCTCTAAGAACAAATTTTAAATAAGGCTATGGCTCAGATCCCCAGGCTCACCTCACAGCTGTCTCCGCTTGCTCAGCACCCTTAGAGGAATCTGCAGGGCCACCGATTTCGTATTGTCCAGAAAAGAGAGGTGGGGAGGATGCCATTCATCTCTTAGAAAGGCTGAGTTATTCCAGCAGAAGGCAAGATCTGGATCTCACCCCTGGGTGCCTGAAAACAGAAGCATCCAAAATCAGCAGCTGCTTTTGCCAGTGTGGGCCATAACTTGCCTATCCAGGGAAGGCACCTGACTCTTCAGCATGCACCGAAATAAAACCTGAAAACCATCTCTCCCCACACCCAGCCAAGTCCCCTGCTCACAAGCTCCTTCCTCCTCCCCACCAAAAAGCAGACTACCTTACACAAAGTGGAACAGCTCCAGTAACCAAAGGAAGCCCATCTCAGCCCAAACAGGCTGCTGCAGACAGGACACGCACACAGAGGTGGGAGATTGGTCTTCAACTGCCCTTGGAGGGGAGATACAGCCCAGGCCTCACGTCCCAGAAAATGCTCAGCCACAAGGAAGGGAAGGAGGGAGCCTTGCTGGCACTGCGCACCCACTCAGCGGAGCCTGCCAGGCAAGAGTTTCACCACACGTGAGGGCCAAGGGAGATGCAGAACCAGGCTGCGTGCTTCGGTCTGCTTCAGCTTCATACTACCAGAGCTTGTCTGTCCAGGACCAGCACATAAAGCAACCCAGCCGAGCATGTCCTGACTGCCAGGAGTTAAGGATTCCTGGAAAGCTCACCAGACTTCTGGCATTTTTCCCCCAAGTTCTCTGCCTCTGACTGCACACTGAATTTATCTCATAGCAAGAGGAGTGACGGAGCTTGACTTGCTCCTCCAAAACACACCAGCCTAACAACGCTCACCTACGATGAAATAATCAGCAAGAATGCTTGTCCTGTCTGTCCATTCCCAGAACACTTCAAAAGCTGCTCACAGCTGTATTTCTTTTCTTCAAGGTCAGATTTCTTAAGGGCTAAGGGCTGAACAATTCCACATACAACCTAAAAATACAGAGCTTTATTTATAAACCATCTAATATATTTTAAAGGGCAAGCAGTCCGCATTTTACTTTTTATTGCCACTTATGTTCCATCTCTGCCAATGTGTTTATCCTCTGCTGTGCAAAGGTGCACACCCGCAGCCCTCTGTTGCTGTAAGGCTGACACAGCAGAAAACTGGGAGCTCAGTCAAGCACAGCCCTTGTAATCTGTCAGAGCTCATGGAGGAGATCCACATGCTCTCCAAAATACCACTGAGCGCATAGAGCAAAGCAAAAACCCATAAGCAATCATGGAGCTCAAAGGAGATAAAGAGTGAGAGCTATGCTCGCAAAAATCACCAAATTATCCTGGGTACACGGTGCACGAGCAGCTCCAGAAGGGAACAGCTCTGGCTGGCAGAGCAACACCCTTGGCACTGGGAGCTTGTTCAGCTCACAGGGAGCCATTCGCCTCATCCTGCTCTTTCATGCTTCCCTCCAGGCTACAGCGACAACTCGACCTCTCTGCTGCCTGCAGGGACAGCTGCTCGCTGCCCGCTCCAGGTTAGCCCCAGCTTCGCGCAGCACCTGCAGCCGTGCAGAAGTTCTGGGATGCGGTGGCCCCACCACACCACAGCACTCAGCCCACAGCCGGCCTGGGGCAGGCAGCAGGACTAAGAGCTTGTTTACCGCACCAAGGTCATCAGCACTGTATTAACGGGGCCTGCAAAGAGTTCTCATCTCTCATTAGTCTGCCACTCAACATTCACTAGCTCCTGGCACGGCCTTCCTTTAATAAACCCTCAGCCTGAGCCCTCCTTCCCCTGCCATGGTGGAGCCCTTCGTTAGAGCTGCTGCTGCTACTGCCCAGCAGTTGCAAGCTGTAATTTATTACAATGCAGCATATGGATGCTCTCTTTTTCCATTTGTCTGCATTAAATAATTATTTAAGCTATATTAGGTATTTATCAAGTAAACTGTCAGCATCTGAAGTTTCCTTATTGTAGCTGGAGATTTAGAGCAGCAATTTGTATGCATCCCGGCCTTTGCATGGAAAGGGCTTTCTGCAGGCTGAAATTATGATACGAACATGATGTTTTATGAGATATTAGAACTTAACCTCAAAATCTTGGGAGGAGGGAGACAGGAGGTGAGGGGAAGCAGAATCACCAGGTTGCCTGGCATATTGAGAGGCTGCCAGCTGGGATTCTCCTGGCAATTCAGGGGCAGAGGCTGCTGGTGGGGCAGACAGACCAGCGCAACTGCCACCTCAGGTTAAGGGTTTCACTCCACAGGGCTCCTCTGCTTCTGGGGAATCATCCCCACACCAACCCCAGCCCTCCTGTCCCCCGTCTCTCCTGGGATCTCAGAGGTCTCCCTCCATGAGACCTCCGCAGTGGTGAACTTGAAGTTCACTGCAAGCCGAGCGCTTCCTCCGAGGGTCCTGCCCACAGCCGCAGGCCAGGAGTGGGGTCCTGGGTCCCAGCCCTCCCCATGCAGGGATGGTGTGTGTCTGCCCCGGAGCGCCCCGGCACCGCTGGCGTTCAGCGTTCTCCACGAGGAGAGGGAGGCCATGTGCAGCAGCAGCCGCTCCTGCCATCCCAAGAGTCAGGAAGGCCCAGGAAGGCCGGTGAAGAGGCCTCGGCTGGGAGAAGCACTGCCACAGCTCCTCTTCCTCACCTCCAGCTTCAGCATCTCTCTCTCCCGCCCCAGCTCTGACAATTGCCACAGCAAGAACCTTTTGTGCTGCAAATGACATCCCTGAATTTCCCAAGTGCCTCAGGCTGCTCCTTTCCTCTCCCTCCCTCCCCNTTTTTGTCTGTATAGGAGTCGGGGAGCTCTGGGCAATGCCTCAGCCCCCTGGCAAGGCCTGGCAGGGACATGAAGTCAGCTGTTCTGGAGAAATCATCAGCAGGTGGCTGTGCTGGGATCAGAGACGTGGCCTAGCCCAGAGGAGGGGGCTCACGTGGGTGAGGATACCAGGTCCCAGCAGTGCTCCTTGGTGGGAAGGGAGCCTCTTTGCTGTAGGAAAGCCTGCACAGGCAAGGGCTGCTGGCCTGCATTTTGCCCGATGTGTTCCACCTGGTTTGTGTGTCTAAGTGTGGCATCCATGAGACTCATTAATCATTCCACCAACAGCTCCAACCCATGAGAAAATAAAAACCACCAAGACTGAGGCAGAAGTTATTTCTGACACACACAGCACGCTGCACAAGACATCAGCACTCGGTGCACCCAGACTGGGACCACAACATGAGATGGTTAGTGCAGAGATGGAAATCCATCCAGTTTTCAATTCCTGCAAGAAAGCACATAAGCCATTTTTTCCTTTATAGATTCTTGACACTTAACCTACTCAATGCTTTTTATTTGCATTGATCACATTTTATAGTATGATTAAATTTGTATGGAAGAGAACCAATTAGTTTTGTTTTACACTTATTGAATCCACTTTATGGTCAGACAAATTAACTCTCAGCAGTTAGTTTGATTTATCCAACAGCATAAAGCCTGACAATCTGTACTTTCATATAATCAGTTTTAAAAGAATTATCTTTATTGTTATTTTTCCTGCTTGGGAGAAACCATTAAATCTGGAAGCAGATATGAAGAGGAAGCAAATACTGTCAGCAGACCAGCCCTGTCTGAAGACTTCAAAAATAAATACATCCACTTGTTCCTGACAAAGCCTGTGCTGAGAGGCACCACCATGTTCTGCACAGTGACCATTTCTTGCCAGGAAGCAAGTGCTGGTATGGTAAAGTTCTCTTGAGAAGTGAGTGTTGGTTTGTTTTAGAGAGGTCTCTTTACTCACAGTCAGGGAGTTGTATGTGGGCACAGGATGTCACAGAGGAGCGGGTCAAAGAGCATTGCTCTTTTCCACCGCTACGTCATTACAGACGTGCCTGTCAGGGTCAGGCACAGGGCATGGCTGAAGCCTGCCCTTAGGAAGTTTCCTGCTCCAAAGCTGTCCCTTCTCTCTCTGCTGCACATATAATTTGGAAGAAACAATTGCCAGTGCTGGTTACGTGTTCCTCTAAGCTGGAACAGACTGTGTCCAACTCCACACACAGAGACGGGTCTCCCAGTGAACCTGGTCCTC
>WEIS01049447.1:0-24910 GCA_013389965.1 Todus mexicanus
TTGTATGGGTGCAAAAATCCAGTGAACTTCAGAAATAACTCTTAAGTTTTCCCTGGCATCACTGAAAAAAAGAATTTGATAGTTATGGCATGTTATGTGCAGCATTTAACTTTTGGCGGAACATCGCTCTGATGGTTCTTGCAGACCCTGGGCATGAAATCGCTTTAATGTAATCACACTGTCTGCCTGTCCTCCATTCCTGCCCCCTGAAGTAACTTTTTAATCCACTAATCATGTAAATCCATTCATGTTCCATTTTATTATTTTTCATATACTTCAGTGCTGGGGAAAGGCTTCAAATAGAGTTTGTGACTGATTAGGCACTAAGTTCAGCTTTGCTGGTTCCATACTCAGAGGGCAGACCTGTCTGCTTTCTCCTTTTATTCCAATCACAGGTAATATTGACATCTAATGAGTTTTATTTTTAAATGCCCTTATCTGGGGAGGGTTGAGTTTAGAGAAATCCACTTGTAACTTGAGTTTTCCCTGCTGCTTTTCTAGCAGAACAGTGAACAGTTGTTCCAGGGGCTGATTAGCTCCTGCTTCCACAATGCCAATCATAGCCTTACTTGCATCGCCATCTATTTCCAGTAATAATTAAGGAAAGCTAGGACAAGTTTATACAGCCTTGCTCTAACGATAATGGGGAGGATGACTGAAATGTTAAGGTACCAGTGTGCACATGAAGCAAGAGACTATGCAAGAAAAAACCCATTTGGATACTTAACGCTTAGGGGCTAATCTTAAACTTTTAAGGTGGAGTCTTTTTAAAGGGGGAGTAAAGTAAGTTGTTTCTGAAATTTCCTGGGGCCCCAACCCAGCCTCACAGCAATATTTTCAGAAGCAGCTTGCTTACAAGCTCGTATTGTATCTCTCACACGGGAGAAAACTTAAATAAGACAGTGACTTGCTGGAAAAGCACACAGATAGTGAGGTGTAAACTGAAACAAGGAGCTGAATTTCCCAGAGTGCAGCTTTATCAGTCTGTCTACTTGGTTTCTTCAGCCTTATGGGAAAGGCTTGGAAGAAGTCAGACAGGTTAACTGTTGTGTTACAGTCCTGTGAGGGTCTCTTACCCATTCACACATAGCTTGTACAATCCCTGGATCCAAACTCTCACCGATGTGCTGTGCGTGGGCTGCCAGGGCTGTAGCAATGTGCCAGGTATTTGGTGCTCATTTGCACGAATATCAAGCTTCAAATTTGACAAGGCTTTTCTCCTCAGGCTCATATTCAGCGCAGTTATTTGTCTGCAGAGAAGCTGTGGATGTGTGAGTCCCAGCAGCTTCAGGACTGACCTCACTATGTTTTGTTGCTGGAGATTTTCCCAAGACAGGAATATTTGAGTATCTCTTAAAGGTTAATATGACAAGGTGATATCCAAAGGCACCAAAGTAAACAGTGTTTACATTTCACAGACTCTCAAATTGTTTAGCACTTCCATACTTCAGTCTCCAGGAAATTTCTCCTTAGAAAATTACTATCTGCACTAACTCCACATTGTGCTTCCCAATGATGTCAATAAGCATCGCATTACTGAGCACAGCCTTAGTGAACTTTGAGCTAGAAGCATGGAATGGTAAGAAAAATGTGATTTAGTTTTCCCTTTATTAATTACCACTTTACATTCACCTCATGTTTTTCTCTGTCTTCAGAAAAAAAAGGGTAAACAGGTTGACTTCTTTACCAAGCTTGTATGGAAATACAGGATGTATATATTTAGCACTAGTCAATCTGTTGAGAATCAGTAGGAAACCCATCAGTTCCTGAGGCTGTAGTAGATTTCCTCTGCACAACTTCTCAGCAGCCTGCTGGAGCTGAGGATGTTCTGACTTTGTACCTGAAATGTCAGGAATGCATTGTTTGTTTGCAGCCAAAAGGCTGAAAATCAGGGCCTAAAGTCTCTCATCCAGAGGTTGCACAACTCTTCAACAAGCTGCTGGCACGAGGTATAAGCTCTGCTGCTGGTACATGGTGGCACTGAAACATCACTGAAATCAGATTGCAGCCACAGGTGCGAGGTAACAGTATTTGATCCAGTGTCTCTTCATTCTCTCTTTGGAGACACACTCATTTTCCAAGGGCACAGGACCACTTTGAGCAATTTTAGCATAATTTCCTTCGTTAACCTACATGGTGCTCTGTGTAGAGCAGTTTAAGTGCCTGTTGAAAAACACACTTCATGATCTTTTACATGCAGCCTGAAATCTGTAATGCTTGCAGAGAAATAATGAGTCAAGGCAATGTTTTAGTTAACTATAGAAGCTTACAACTTAATTTATAAAAACTTCAGGAGAGTCATACCAGTATACCAAAGCACCCTTCTAGGAGCTTTAGCAGTTGATTGTGGAAGCCCAAGGAAGAGTAAAGGAGCAGGATAAGCACATAGAAAACTTCTCCCTAATAATCTTTCTCAATTTCCCATGACTTTCAGTTCAAAATTTCTTGAATCTGTGATTCCATCTTTATATTTAATACCCCTGAATGCTTTCTTCTTCCATTAATTTGCACCACAGTTTTCTGAACTGATGGAAATATTAGCAACCTGTAGAAAAGAATTTCAGAGGTTCACTGAGCACAGATGGAAATTACATTCTTGTACTTGTTTTGGACTTGTACCCTGTTACTCTCAGATGATGCTCTGGGGATCACAGAATTAACAGTTCTCGTGCTGGAGGAGACAGAAAACAGCTCTTTCCCTAAAACTCTGCTCCTTCTGTGCAATGCTGAAAACTTACGTGAGGAGCTAGCTCAGTATTATCATTCTTTTCTGTAACACAAATAAAAGAAGTGCAGATAACTGTTTTGCTGAGGACTTTAATTATCTGCAGGAATATCTCCAAGTTTACCTGAAATCCTTTCAGCTAGTGAAGAAGAAATCAGTACATCATGGACAGCGAAAGATACCTTTCTTGACATTTTGAAAAATACTCCAGATAGAGCAGTAGGTCACTCTCCCCCTTTGCAGCTCTGCTTGTATCTGCTTACAACCACGCTGTGCTGCCTCTGGAAAAGGCCACAGCAGCTTTAGTTTCACAAGCAGCGTTAGCTGGAGGAAGGAATGAAGCTGTGCCTCTCCATCACTGCTTTCCCTCCTGCAGCTGCCTTTGTAGCTGCAGTGCTTAGCAAACTACATCCTGGGACTTATGTGAGTTCAATGTAACCTGTGAAAACCAACCAACCAACCAGCCCACGCATTCCCAGTTGGTTTTCAGTCAGCTCTGTCCTTTGACTGGATTCACTCTGTGGTCAGCCAGCAGTTTGCCAGCACAAAAACCAGTGCAGCATAGGGTAATGGTTAAGCATAAGGGTCCCGAGGAAAGATAGGGCAGTTTATTCTGGTAAAGTTGCCACCTTACACCTGAGTGTCAGAGAAACACTGGGCTGAGCTATACTGGAAGTGTATATATATATATATATATATATATATATACATACTGCAAGTATAGCTCATGAAACAAAAGCAGCCTTAGATGCATCTTGGGTTTTTTACACAAAAGAAAGTCACAATATTTAAGCTCTGATTAACTGTCATGTGCCCAGACCTGAGAAAATGATCTTAAAAAAGAAAAAAAAAAAAAGGCTATATCATGAAAAATGGAAAGCATTTCATCAATTCACATGAGAAATCCGTCACAGACACTTCTGTAGCAGATAGTTCTCCACCTTCAATCACTTTAGATCAGCGAATTTTTGCAATGGGTGACAAACATATTTATGACATGGTGATTTGAATATACATATTCATATGAGTATATCAATTTGCTAGAAAGCTATGTAGTGGTCAGAAATTTTAACGAAGTTTAGGAGCCAGAATGGAGGGAAGATGTTTAAACCTACAGTAATTATTTTCTGTAGTCTAGCTGTAAAACTATCACTTGAATGCAAAGATTGAAGACTGAGGACAGACTTTGCAATCCTTTCTTCGATGTCTAAAGCATCTGTCTCATGATGCATACCTCACTTCCAGCAGAATTATAAAGATTCCTCCTTAAATTGACTTCAAAGCTGGTCACATAAGAGACTCAACAAACTGTATAACCATTAAGGGACTCCACATTATGCAATATTGATTTCTCTAATATCCATATAATTATACTGAGATGCAAATTGCTAATAAAACTTAATAATCCTTCTGAAAAATTAGCGACATTAGCCTGAGAGCAAGTTTTAAATGCCTAAAGCCATTGTTTTGATGGCATTACCAAACTATATGTTAATAATTGTAGTGCTTTAACTGCACACTCCCTGCTGTTTTAGTACTTAACTAAACTGTAATGCTAAATAGTTGTTGCCGGTTTAAGAAGTTTATCAGACAGCATAAAGATGTCTTCGTGATTGTAATTTAAAACTGCACAGAAGTGCACCCAAAAAGTTCCACTTGTGAAGTTATCTCCTACGGGCTCCATTTATGGGTATTACCCAGAGTTTAAAGAGAGTTTTTATACCCCTGAGACTTAACTCAGTAAGTAACTGATAAGATAGGCCCCGCTTTCACTCTGTTCTGCTAGCTTGCGGCAGTAAATGGTCCCCTTCTTTGTGCCGTGTTTGAGCCACACAGCCCCTGCTTTCCACGTCTTATCCCACCCCGCAGCCAGCCAGGAGCCAGTGCAAACAGCCTAGGAATGGGGCGACGCTGCACACACAAGAGACAAGTCCAGCCCAACCCTTCGAAGCTTTTCAGTGGCCAAAAATAGCAACGCTGCAAAGATGCCGGCAAAGTAGAATCTTGACATTGTCTGATGTTTGCCGATGCTGTGGTACATCCATCATGCGAACCAGCTGTTATAATGCTGTCCTCTGCTGACTGTCCCACACCGTCCTTCCTCCTGACAGAAGCTGGGTATCTTGTAGAGACCTGCATAGGAATTGTGCCAAGCAGATGTCACCTTCTCACCAAGGGGTCCTATTTACAGGTTTGGGGAGATGCAAACAGATTTTACTACAGGCTAGGAACAGTCTGGCTTGAAAGGGAATGACTGAGGGAATAGCTGTCCATAAATCCTAAATAACATGGAGAAGATGAGTAGGGGATACTTGGTCAGTGTAGTGGAAAATAGTTGAGGCCATCAAGTGAAAATCTGTGTGCAAGAGATCCTTGCTGCAGGATGTTGCAGATGCTAAGGGTTTTATATGGGTTACAAAAGCAAGTGGAAAATTCGTCAAAAGACATCAAACTAAGGGCCCGTTGCTATTTCAGATGCCTCGCTCTCAGCTCTTAAACCGTAGCCTGAACATGGTGAACAGAGTAACAGCCAATGCACTCTGTGAGACTGCAGGTGATTCACTAGCAAACTTCAGGCATTAAGGGTCGTGTACCTGCATGAAACACACACTGCTAAGCAGCCTCCAGGCGACTATCAGCAAGTAATGACGGTCTTCCAGTTCTGCTGCAACCTGATGGTCTGTAATGAGCAAAACACCTTTCTCCTTCCCGGGTTCCTGTGCTAAAGTACAACTCTCCAGTATAAGGAAATATGCATATTTGAAAAGGACACATACAAAACTTTTTCTTTCAGCTCCTCTCTCCTGTTCCATGGCAACACAACACTGCTGAGTCCAGGCAGACTGTCCATCCTGAAGCCAAGGCTGCTACTGCCAGCTGCTTCCCAGCATCTGTGGGGTTAAACAAAGGGCTAGTACAATAGGAACAAGTGGTGGAAAATAAACCACGATCTATAGCCTCAGTCAACTCTAGGAAGAGATTGTGGAAGTCATATTCTGAAATCAAAGAGATGAAACGTCAGAGATAATCTTTGCCACTGCAGTGCGTGACACAGGTATGACCATGTGTTAGTGCAGTACACCTTGAAGTAAAAGAATCTCTGGTAACCAAGTATGATTTGTATCTCCACAGTAATTCGTAAACGTGGATGCACTGCCGTTGCACCCTAGACAGAGGCGTACCTTGCAACTGGCTTTCTGTTAATGAGACTGGTCCCACTGGCACAGGCTTGCTGTGTGCCCCACTGCCCTGGCTGCTGAACTGTTACTGGTACTGCCGCTTAGCCTGGCAGGATGAAAACTATCTTATGTCTATCTACAGGGTATTGTAATTGTGCTTCTAACTGTAGCATAAAAACAGAACAAGGGAAACAAAATTGGAAGTAGCTACATTTCCACTCACTTCTGTGAAACCATGGCTAGAGTGATCATGCCACTTAGCATGATTATACCAAAAGACATCAGCATGGAGGCCAGGGAAACAGTTCTGTGGGATGCTGAACATCTTCAGCTTCCCCTGGAAAACAAAATTAAAGCTCAGTTCATACATTCCACCTTTTAAGAAAGAATTTTTTGACCAAGACTCAGGAAACCACATTCACTGCCATTTTTCCTGTGACCAGACTCTGTGCTTGATGCTAGAGCTGGACCTGGAAATTGAATTCATTTACCCCCTCCAACCCCCTAAACTTGCCGAGCAGCCATCAGTCACCATAACATGTCATCCTAACAAGCTGCGAGGCAGAGATACTTCACATTTGAACCAACTGGTGGCAGTCAGTGAATAACGTCTAGGTAACCAGAGCACCCTTCATCATGAACCTGATATGTTTTACAGCTAATTAAATCTGTGTAGGGATTAGGCTTTACGTTGTATAGTTTTATGGTAACAAACCCTGAGCTTCCTAAGAATACATTGACCAGCTCCTTATCTCTGATGCAGCGATGTTTATCAGTACCATATGTTACGAGCTCCTGCTATGTTTCCCAATGACCTTCTGGGATTTAATCAGCCCAAATGTCAGGGGTTGAGGAGCTGAGGACATATATTATGACACAGAATGCAATGCTCAGCCAGGCAGAAAGAAAATCCAGGGCTGAAGTCCAAAGAAAAGGTCTGTGCTGGTTAACTTCTGTCCCTAATAAATTTGTCAATTAGGAAGAACAAAAGTTAACTTTGTTTTCCTTGCCCTTGCTGTTGCTTTGTGAGGTCCCATACTGCGAGGTAACGCAGGGTGTGTACTCAAGTATCAGCGATGAGGGGAAACCTCAGATGATTCATGGTTTGGGAATGTTTCACATAAAAATAGCGAATTCCAGCTTTATATCTGGAGGCTATCCATGCTACCCAACTATGTTTTCCAGCCTCCATCAAAAAGAGACGCAATTAGCAGGAAATGTTTGTCCCCAATTTCAACAGCTCTATGATTGTAGTCTTTTTTAGCCACATGCTGCTTTTAGAATTAACAAGCACTCCATCCCAAAAATCCCCAGGCATGGTGCTTGGGGACGATCACATCAGAAGAAGACATGGAGAATAATCATAACACTTTTTATGCCTGCGTGAAATACAGTTGCTTGTGGTTGGGAGATATGTTAATTAGAAAAGCCTAGGCGAGGACTGGATTTGCCAAGATATTTCAAGGCAATGAACGAGATACATTTTACAGTATCTTTTGCAGGGAGAAGGACCTAGCTACCATGCTTGAATGCCCCTGCATTCTTCACATGGGCTGTGTTTACATTGATAAGAGCTGACGTGAGCCATCTTCAATCCCCAAAACTGCCTATTTCAGGCACTGCTCTGTTTGATTCCCCACATCCAAACCCACCAGCAATTACAGATCCTCCTGACAATTCTTCTGAACACAAGGAGTCAACTCCATCACTGTTTCTTCCCACTCCTACCCAGCTGCTCACAGAGGTATGTTTGGATCCCTAATCTCACGAGTGTCCCTTCTGTTTGCAGCATATTGGGCTCAGATCCAGGCTGGAATCTCCCATGCATTTCACGGATAAGGAGTCTGATCCAAACGCTGACACTTTGCTGCAAAGCTGCAGAATGGAGATAAAGCCAGGACTGGTTTGTGAGGCATTTGCAAATCCGTGCACTCCATGTCTGTCATTTCATTGAAAATATCCTTTCAGGAATTTAGAGCATCTACCAGGACAGATGTGGCCTGGTTGAGGTTTAGCTCAACATGCTGTATTCAGAATACAACAAAAAGCCCAGGTGTTGTAAAGGATGCAATGGCCATGGTCTAAGAAAAGAATTGTGTTACTGGATGCCAAATATACGAACACATTTATAGAAGCTTTGCTTGCTCCTGAAACTGAATATATGTTTTTTTCATTTGGTTCTGGATTATTATGTTTTTAAAGAAGCTAATTTCCTTTCCTAAAGCAGGTGTGTGCTAGTTCCCACATTTTCCAGGCATATTTAAAATTATTTGGACCCACAACAGAGTTTTGTTGGCTGACAAGCATTGTGAGATCTCATTAGCTGAAACAGCTATATTGCAACTTCATCAGCTGTATTACGGTGGGTGACTATTTAAGAGGAACTACAAACACACAGAGAAGCATTGGACTACGTGTGGCACAGATTGTTACACCAAGCTGGAGAGGAAGCAAAACTGCAAAATGAGATGTCTAAATTGAATGCCCCAATGCTTGGGGAGCTCCAATTTTGAGGCACATAGACATCAATGACAGATCTCCATCTCCACCTCTCTGCTGGGATTCTCCAATGCGTGGCTCAGCGGGGTAGCCATCAAGCTTCTGGCAGTGTTAGTATTTTATGTCCATAAATAATACATAGAAGAACACTTTCATTAAATATATTGAATAACATTGGGGAGGGAGGATGTTAAAGAACATAGTATTGTCTGTTGAGCGTACTCTACTGGCTCCTTTTTTTCCTGGGAAGCAAGATAAATGTCAGATACATACGTGAAACTACAAGTCCTTCCTAGAAGCCTTTACGGCAGATCTAGGAAGCCTCCCAATTATTTTTCTACCTGACTTTCTATCCCCCTGCTTTCCTGTCTGTAAAATGCATTAGATTCAGGGAGAGGAACAGAGAAACATTTGAAGCCTGACATGCCACAGCCTTGTAGCTAGGGCATGCACATGGTGTGCAGAAGGTGTTAGTCCCATATTCAGCCTCAGAAGAGTTTAGCAGTGAGATCTCCCACTTCCTAGACAAGTGCTCTCGCTATGCAGTAACCTACAAAGGTCTCATTTCAAACTACAATAAAAAGAAGTTGAATTCAAGTCTGCAGTTTGTGGTTTAACTTCCCTCGCACCTTTTTTGACACAAGCTGTTATGATTCTTTGGGTCCTGATAGCCCAAAGGTGGCCAGCCTTGCGCTGAGAACAAAGGCTTACACAGGCCAGAAGAGAAAGTTAAAAAGTGAAAAGGGGGGGAGCTTTACGTACAGATTTAAAATAAAGGAAGACATTGCTACACAAGAGCAGGGCCAACACTTCAGCTATAAGAAGTGAGATGGAAGAAACACAAGCGGGAAAAGACGAAAAATGCTTTAAGGGAAACTGCTACTCCCCAGGCAAAGGCCACAATACAATTAGATCAACCATTCCTTAACTGAACATAGCAAACTCTTCCAGAGGCAATTCAATCTGTACAAGCAGTCTATTCCTCTGACCATTTCTCTCATTAAGGCACTTATTGCCAAAAATCACTGAAGTTTCATTACTATAGGTACCCACAGGAAGGTTCACAGACCTGTCCAATGATACAACTAACTAGATTCATTAAATGGCACTTGAAATCAGTCGCACTCGATAAACTTCCTTGTCAACAGAAAGCATATAAGAAAACATGCAAGGAAAGCAAACAGATCTACTTGTAGCTCCCACCTCTAAGTTTCCAGTCCCTTTTAATAAAATGAAAAGTTTTAGCTATTAATGAATTTGTGACCCTTGTAATGCTACAGAACATTGATACAAAATGTGAATAGTACAATATCCATTATATAATATATATTTATATTTTAATATATTACATTTATTTCTACATAAAGAGGCTATAAATACTGTATATGCCTTATATTCATGATTCCTGGCATTTGACATTGTAGTAAGTACAAACAACGACAAAAATAATTATAAAAATACAAAAGAGAACTCAGTAGAAATAGCTTTACATTTTAAAATCTTGTAGCCTGCACTGTATCTATCAATAGAGCTCTGGGACTACAGGAGCACAGGTGAGAAGTTGTCCAACAATTAGGCACAATCTCACCATTCAGAGAAGATTGGAGCTGCCATGAAACCAGTCACGGATTCCCAAGACTACATAAACTGAGACCTCTGTCATTGCAAACAGACCTTGAGCTTGCAAAGTGTAAAAGTCAGACCTAGAGCTGAGGGAGGGGGATGAGATGAGGTGGGGTGCCCTTAGGATGCCCCACCAGGACCACAGGGCTCCCTGTGGTCCTAAGGTAGATTATATTGCCTTTTCTAGATGTTGTAGAGACTGCCCCAGCGGTGATTCAGAGTGGGGTATATTCTGCAGCTGTTTCAGGCTAGCTCAGGAGCAGGTTGGCATCTGGTATGGGTCAAAGGTGCCGGGGAGCATGGGGGGCAGAGCCACACCTAGAGGTGAGGCATCCCCTCGACACCAGTGTCCTGCCACTTGGCTCGGTGTCCAGCCTTCTCCCTACTAAGCCTCCTCACCACACAAGTCTTGCAAGCAAAAGCAACTCGTGAGGTCTGGAACAGCAACTTTTTTCTCTGCCAAGGACAGAGACCATCGTCCCCACCTATATTTAGCCGAGCCTATGTTTAGTCTCAGGTCATGGGCAAGTGCCAGAGCCTTGAGTTAGAGGTTCCTTTTTTTGTTTGTGGAGGTGCAGGCGAGGGATAACTCTGAGAAACAAGAAGCCAGTGCCGTGCTGTTTCCTTCCTGGAGTCCAGCCACAAGGGGAAAAACAAAGGGGAAAAAAAAAAAACCAAAACCAAAAAAGAGCAGGGCTGTGCCATTATTTCGTACAACTAGAAACAGTTAAGTTGAATGCCGTGCCGCTGCTTGCATCAGGCAGATGCTCAGCATGTCACCGGGGTCCCAAAGGCCACCACACTGCCTCTGCATCAGGTCGGCACTGCCCACACACCACAGCTGGGACTTTGCACCCTCAGNAAAAAGATATTTAGTTTTGCAACCACAGATGAAATGGAGAGAAAACGTGGAGCGGCTTCACACATTTCAGCAGTGGTACAATCCTAACTGCAGTGTATCTTTGCTTGCACTGAAGCTATCTTGGAGAAAATAATTCCTGAGAACCTCTCAGATGACAATATGTGAGGTTTCAGCTCCATGAATGCCACTGTGCTTCCTGTGAACTGCACAATGAAACCCCAGTACAATGCTCTGAAAATATACTTAGGTACATCCTGAAAACTCAAGAGTCAGCTTTAGAAGAAAAGAAAGAAGAAAGGAAAGAAAAAAAAAAATAGAGCTCTTTGTCTTTGCAGACAGACCCCCACAAATACGCTCAGTTGTATGCACCAGCTCAGTTCCTTCAAGAGGTGGCTGATGCTTCTGCAGCTGATAAATACAAGTCCTTTCTGCAGGCTGCTGTTTCCACCATCTGGATTACGTCTCTTCTGGTACTAAATGTGGATGACCAGGCACACAGTCTACAATTTTTCTTTGTCTTTTTAAAAATACAGTGAGGAAAGATTTTTATCTTCTAAAAAATTTTACAAACCAGTATTCTGACACACTGCAAGAAAAAGGTCATATTCAAGCCTATACACAGCCTGAGCCTTACCTAAAGGGTATTTTCACTTGTTTATCACTCTCTTCCAATGTCTTCAGCTCTTCAGATGCAAGAACCATCCCACTATCTGTCTGGTTTTCCTGCAAAGGTGTTAGAAACATACTAAATAAAAAGGAATAAAAAACCCCCAACAAACCACACAAAAAAAGACATTAACAGAGGAAAAAACATACAAACAACAGACAAACTCACCTCTTGAACAACTTTTACAGCGGTTACCAATGGGACATCTTCAAATGTTTTCACACTCACAGGACGGCTTTTTCTTTTGCTACCTTGTCGGTATTGACTGAAAACAAAACAAAACAGAAAAACTTTTGTTTCCACTATCCACAACTTGGCTGCAAACAGCACAATGATATCAGAATCCTTTTATCTCTCTGCAGAGAAGCTAATCCTTTTGTCAAAACATATTATGCAAACCTCAAAATATCCATTTATTGAAAAGGACGAACAGCCTAGAAAGTGGCATGTTTCTGACCTTCTGCTCCTGACAACCTTGATCTCTGAGCAAATTCTAAGAAATGGCTTTGAGAAAACAGCTCCTTTCCTCAGTTACACTGGAGGGCTTCACTTCCTGCAAGCTTTGCTTAGAAGTATAATAAACAGAGGAGCCTGGAGCACAGACATGTGTCTCTTCCTTTGGACTGCACTTCTGAGACCCCTGGCTGGACCTAGGACAACAACAGCAGACTCAGCAGACTGCCGCCCTTAAACCATGGGGATCAGGACAGGGAGTGCTACATCTCTCTTGAACGCTCTTCTCCAAAAGAAGCCCTCTGGTCAGGATGAAATCCATCAAAAACATTGGACAAAAAAATAAAATTGACTTTCATGGAGGTACTAATACAGCAAACAAATCCGCTACCCTGGGCTTTCTGTATAAGTGGATATGGAATAAAATGGATATTATCCCAGTTAAACAGGACAAATTTATGTTCCTAACAGCTAATGAAGAAAAAGCCATGCAGTTTGAAGAGAAACCTGCATCCACCTGAAGTGCAAAGCTGGAGGCAATTAACGGCATCATGGATCCCATTTCCCAGCTTTGAGTCTAGCTAAGCTGTCTATCTTCAACAGACGTTTTTTTAAACTGGGGAGATTTTACAAGTTCCCTGTATAGCCTGCTCAGGAACTCAATCACACTTTAGCAAGTTTTTCAAATATCAATCTCAAGTATTTGCTGCAAATAAAGTTTCTTTTATTGCTGGGGACATGGAATAATTAATTAGCATCCTCTTTCGAGCAACTTTACGTATACTGAAAACTGCCAAGATGCTCCCTCTCCATTTTCACTCCCTAGGCTTAACAAAAGCAGCTCTTTCAAGATCTCTGCACTGACCATGACTTCTGTTATTCTGCCATGTATCTAATCCACTGCCATATATCTAATCCGCTTCCCTCCTAACCCTGCCAGGACCGAAATCATCTAATGGACAATCTAGTCCACTTACCATCCTGGACAACTTGACCTTGAATTATGAGTTCATTCCACAATTTGCCTTCTTAGCCTGAAAGCTCCCTGTGTGCTTGCATGTAATTATCCACACGGGCACAGAACTGTATCGCCAGGAGTACAGTTACCAGGATGGTGAGAATGTGGAATCCCTTCCTACTGATCTGAATGACCTCCCAGGTATGTGAGTTCTGCTTCTGCTCAGCCCAGACAAATGTCAGCCTACATGGGCTACAATGAATGAGATCCTCCTGATTAAGCCAAACTACTGTGCAAACAGGGCCAGAAACAGCGTGCAGGTAGAGAGAGGCCACACATGGAGTCTGACTCTTGCCTGGTGGCAGTGAGGGCTCAGCTGATGTCTTAACAGTATTTCCTGATACGTGTTTGTATTTTGTAATGGACTGTCCCATTAAAAAAGGGCCAAAAATGTCCTACAGAAAATCAAAATCCATCTTTCCTGCTATCCATTAGATCAATTATTCTTCCCAAAAGTGAAACTTAGATTGGTTTGCCTCGATTGTTCTTGACAAATCCACACTGGCCATTTTTAGTTACTTCATTATCCTGCAGGCATTTGCCACTATTTATCTGATCATCTATTCCAGGATTTTTCCTAGGATTCAAGTTAACCTGATGTAAAGGTTACTCCTTTTCCGATCATTCTAAAAATAAGCATCACCTTTACACTTCCTTAAATTTTCTTTACCTCACCTGACTATCCTTAATGACAATCTTTTAGGGTTCAGAAATTGCATATTTATTTCCAAAGCCAAGTACAGCAAAAGTTAGGAGGTCCTGCTGATTTTAATGTACATCAGCAATCTAAATATTCTTAAACATTCTCGGTGTTTTGCTTATGCTTGCTTTCCCTCCTCCAGCTTTGATTTAGGTATTATATTTATCACCCTCTCCTCACAGTTAGTACTTCTACAAAGACTGAAAAAGACATTATTGAACAGATGCATCTTTTCCACTACGTGTATAGCAAGATCCATGCCTACGAAATCATCTTTAGCTACCAGAACAGAAGAATAAAGCCCCAAAGCATATCTTAAGCTCCCCACTTTGCCTCTCCTAGCATGGTTTCTACAAGTACTTTCACAACTCTGTCACACTGAAAGGCAAGTGAAAAGAGGTTCAACGTCTCTTCAAAAGGTTGACAGAGAGGTTTTTACTTCTGTTCATAACAGGAAATGGGGACTGGGAAAAGCCATATAGGAAGTATTGGAAGTGGAAAATGTGTTATGTACTCAGTGTTAAATCATGCTTTTTTGTCTTTTAAATATTTATATTTTGGACTGCCCCACTACTAAAACATGGGGTTGAGAGTTCAGCTCTAGGACCGTAAGTTCAACTGAAGTGTGAAATGCACTATGCCTACCTAGTCCTTCTCAGGACTACATAAAAATGTCATCCTGCAGTACCCCAAATTATTGGGAACTTACTTTGTCTTTGGTGGACGCAATGCAAGCAGTGAGGGAGAGGGCTTCACTTTGTGGAAATTATGTGAAATATGCCAACAGAGTCTATGTCTGCACTGATGGTTGAATCCATCTCCTTCTATCCTCCTCCTTGTTCTGAGATTGCAGCAAGCAACCCAGGGCTCCCTGCATCTAAGTGGTTGAATTTGATCTTAGGCAGCACTGGATGAGAAAATACCTTTCTCCCTTACATCCTGTGCCTGAAGTCCTCACAAGATCGAACATAAGCCCTGCTTATGTGCACTAACAGAAACTCCTTACCAGGCAAGTCACCTCTGCCACCATACCCAACAGCATCTAACGTTATTGGTCCATTGTGAATGCTCCAGCAGCCCTCCAGAAGCAAGCAGTGGACAAAAAAAACGTGACAAAACTAAGGTCACGTTCCCCTCTGCTATCATTTACCAACATTTCACTTCAGGAAAGGAAATGCCGGAGAGGTTATTAATGACAGACCTATTACCATTAATAATTTAGGGAGCTGCAATACAAGAGCGTGAACACAACTAAATTGGATTGATAAAACTTTGTATTCACTCTTGTTCTTAAAAAAATAAATAACAAATACTCTTTTGGAGTTTTCTGAATGAAAATACCAAATCTAGAAAGGATATGAAAAAAAACCCCCACCACTATCTACAAAGACTCTACAGATTCCTTCTCATCCCTATGGAGGAGGTTAAATATGGACGAGGCAGCTGAAGTCTCTTCCTTTCATTTTCCCTGCCCCCAGCACGAACAAAACCTGCCCAGAGGCCCCAGTAGGATGTCCACCATATAAAATACCTAATTCCTGCTGTGTTGTCATAATGGAATTTAGGATCACAGACTTCCTCTTCCTCCCTACAGGAAGCAGGTGAAGTTGGGAGAGAGAGACCCGAATCCTCTTCCATATTCAGCGATACTGACAAAGGAAGGACAACGTAGTCTTTACCATCCTGTAGAATGCAGTGAAAAAAATACAAAAATTAAATAGGCTACAGAGATATACCGACAAAAACAGCTGCACACACGTACATGGAGAATGCATCAGTCCAACCATGCTACCTTGGTTCTTTTATTAAACTATGGACATCATACTACCTTGGCAGGAGCAGCTAAATTAAAAGAAGGAAATTTAATAAGAATCCCTGCCAAGTAATTTGAGATAAAAAAAATTTGCTTTTTATATGACATACTGTAACATTCTTTTGAAGTCTTTGAAATTAAAAAATGTAGGCTTTAGTAACATCTGAATCCAAATGACACAAAGAACATGAACCTGAGGAAAAAAACAACCTTAAGCTGAAATTGAGACTGAATTATACTACAGTGTATTAATCAGAAAGACTAAATGATGTATAAGAAGTAAATGAAACAATAATTAAATGGGAATAGCAAAAAAGGAAATTTTCTATCACTACTTTGGCATCTAATTTGATGTGAATAACAAGGATACCATTTTAAAAAATGTATTCCACTTGTTTACATTTCTGTTCTAAAGTATAAAGAGAAAAAATGGATTATGCATCCTTCAGTACTGTGTACCTATTTATAGTTCCATAAGAAATCTTTTATCAGATTCCATCTTTGCTCTAATTTTTTTATCCCTTTTCCATTACAATATGACATGTGTATAATTAGCCATTAGATATCAGACAGTAAACCATGTTTTTCTTTTTGGCCTCTGTACACTACAGTTCATGCCAAGAGGCTCTAAGTCCTTCACCAGCCAACCATATTAGATTATGGGCAAAAATATACAAAGTATGTTCTGAACATACATGGAAATGCTTTTTTACTGTGAAGGTGGTAGACTGCTGGCATGGGTTACCTGGAGAGGTTGTGGAGTCTCAATAATTGGAGTTATTAAAAAACTGTCTGGACACAGTTGTAGACAATCAGTTCTAGGTGGCCCTGCTTGAGCAGAAGGGGTTGGACTAGACGACCTCCAGAAGTCCCTTCCAACCTCAGCCAGTCTGTGATTCTGTGGTACATAATACTCAAGCCACTTTTTAGAAAAGTGAAGAAAAGCTATCCTTTCTGAGCACAGAAGACAGTGATAGTTTGGAAGTGCTAGTAATTTCTATCATTTTAATAGGTCAGAAAGGGAGAACTTGTCTAACAGGAGAACACGTGGCCAAATCCATCCTCTTTCACCCAGTGTGCTCACACCTATTGCTGTGGCCTTGTCCACTTCCATGGTACATGAAGAGATTGCCACAAGATGGAGAACCTGCTAGGAAGGCCCATGCACCCCACCTGGAAGCAGGAGGCTCTCTTAACACAATTCCCGCACACAGGACAAGTCTTAATACGCTTCTCTGCACAGAACTGCTAATAGGCAGCAACATTCCTGCATCCTCATTTTCCAGAAAGGGCACTAACAGCATTGCAGCCCACATCCTCGCATATGCTCAGACACCCATCTTCGGCACAGTAAGATCAGCAGGAGCTACTGCCAAAATGCCTCTGCATTATGCAAAGAAGTAGAGAATTGAGCCTGTGTCAACAACTCCCCAGCAAGACAGCTAGGTGACCACAGTGGTGGTGTTCTAGAAAGCCCTTGCTGGCAGGGCAGGGTAGCTTTTGGTTACTACAACAGACCTCTGAGATCATGCCCTGACTGCCGGTCAGTAATGGGAGCAGTGGAAGAAGCCCGGGTTCCTCAACAGCTCCAGAGGACAGCACCCAGCTATGGAATTTCACGGCGTCTGGCAGGAAAGCTGGCAGTTCCAGCAACCAGAGAATGTATTTCAAGTACCTGACGGACGTTGGCTTGCAGTAAATTCCCCAGGTGCTCCACCAGCTCTGAAAACGTTGGTCTCTGCTTAGGGTCTCCATGCCAGCAATCCAGCATTGTTTGGTACCTAAATGGACAAAGCCCATTAAAATATCAACATAAAGAAAATCACATTCATTGCTTGCTCCAGCATCTGCTATTATTGTGGAGTAAATGCGGGCAGCTGGAAGAACAGTTTCTCACATTTCTGGTGTTGTATAGTCTGGTGCTCTCATTCTTGTCCCTTCCTTCAGTCTTCTGCAAAATTCCTCATCAATTTTCACTCCAGGGTACGGCGATGCGCCTAAAATGAGAGCAACTGTAATTTTAGTGGATTAGACTCTTAAATTCTGGGATTAATTTTCAAACAAATAATTCGCTATGGCCTGAGTTCATAAGGTAATTGAGTATATTTGGATGTGCAAACAATTTATACTTACGATGGAAACAGCAACTGATTTAGTAAATGAGGCACATCATCACGTACTGAAATTGTATAAAGAAGCATTTCACATCCATGATCCTACATTTGCATTTTTAAGGAAATTTAAGTATTTTAATTTAATGGAGAAAATAAACAGGAGATTTTCAAGAAGTAAAACAAACAAACAAAAAGCACTAAATAGGATCCAGGAAAAAATTGTTTTCTTCAGACTCTATTGTTTAAAATTTAAGATGGCTCAGTAAAATTAAAGTGACTCACCTAATGAAAATATTTCCCATAGCAGAACTCCAAAGGACCATACATCACTCTGTATGGTATATACTCTATCAAAAATGGTTTCTGGTGCCATCCACTTTAGGGGTAGTCTGGCCTGAAAGCATTTCCATAAACAAAAAGGTATCACAGTTTAGCAAAACACTGAGTGTCCATAAATCCATGTAAGATGAGGAAAAAAAAAAAAAGAAGTGTCCTGATTTCATATTAATTCTCTCTCAAACAGAGAATCTGAAACTTACATCTCCTTTCCTGACGTAATCTGGGTCTTTGTAGATGTCTCGAGCCAAACCAAAATCACAGATTTTGACCACGTTATTGTCTGACAAGAGGATATTACGAGCAGCCAGGTCCCTGTGGATGCACTGCAAAGAGAAGTAAACAACTTCATATGCCTCCTGTCGTCACAGCTCTGTCCACGGGGCTGATCTCTTTCACATATGTGCTCTCATACCCTCAAAGGCCAGATAACACTTTAAACCTTTTAAGAAAAAGAAACCTCAGCATCAACAGTTACTGATTTTAAGTGCCGTGTTGATGGCCACAAGTGATTTGGCTCAGGGAGACTTGTGTTCCCAAGTCCAAACATACATCTGTTTATTCACTATGCAGAGAGGGCCTTTGAAGTTAGCTAATTAATTATCCTAAGAAGCTGACACAAAACAGGTTCAGATCTGATTACCTTCAGATTTACATAGGTTTACTCAAATCTGGGTACTCCACTCTCTCTCTGAAAAACATACTGCACTAAAATGCTGATTTGATTCTAACACAAGCTAACCTTGGCTACAGAGAGAAACGTCATGTCTTTACCTATGCAGAATAGCTTAGCCAAGAACTCAAAGACCTGAAAATCAAAGTCTCAACAACCTGAAGTAAAAAAGTCAGGCTCTGAAAGTGGTAGAAGATTTGCTTTTAGTATGTACTAGAGCTGCAGATCTTGGAAAGACATATTTTTACATATACACACCAACCAGGATGTATAAAATGCAGACAAAGGCATGTTTTCAGAGAAGACTCTTAAGTCTGCTCTTGAACACTTAGCCTGCACTCTAGAGACTGCTGTATTCTCCACTTCTGTTTCTTTTCCCCAGTTCTAAGTATATTTTGTTTCTATACAATCACAGGCAATTCCTCACTCTTGCTGGAATTTACATCCTTTGAAACATGTACTATACATATTTAGGATCAAAACACAGAAAAGCACTTCTAGAAGGCCAAAATCCAGGTGAGGTGTCTTTGGCAAGAGACTCTCCAAGGAGTCACCCATGACATTTCATAGCTGATCATTGTCTCTCCTCACACTGCCCTTCCAATCCCACCACACAAGTTACAGGCAACCTCCTCAGAGCAAACTCCTTTACTGTAGTTTAGCTCCAAGTTACCAGGGATTTGTCCCTAATTCCTGTCATTGTCCTTATAAGTCAGGTCCCCTCCTCCAACTACTTGATTATTCTTTTATGAAACAGAGATCCATAAACCTTACACAGATCACTAACATTTGTGTTAATAAAGGCAGGGGCTGTTTCACCCCATAGTTTTAATGATTCAGGTATGTCTTAGGGCAAAAAGAAAATGTTGTGGATGACTGCTAGTCCAAAAATGAACATGCTGTTTTCTTCTGTAGACCTACAGCACTATTTCCTACAGTCAAATAAATAACATGTCACTCTTCCTGAGAAGTTCCTTACTTTGCGTGAAGCCAGGAACTCCATTCCCCTCGCCACCTGGAAGCTGTAACAGATGAGGTCCTCCATGGTCAAAGGGTTCTTGCAAAGGTCTTCAGGACCAGCTGCAAAGAATCAGATGACAGTCGAACGCGCCCTTTGTTACTGATTTCACCCATAACTGCTTCCTAGATAAAAGTCCATCTTAGCCTTACATCACACTGAACTGGAAGAGCAAACTGAGCCCCTTTTTTGGCTGTATAATTATCACTAACAACCCATCCTACACCAAACTAATCCTGTGTAAAATAAAATTAGAGATGATGGGTTATACCCTAGGTCTCCTTGCTTATTTCCAGGGTTTCCACCAGTGGAAAGATTTGCAAAACAATCCCAAAAGAAAGCCAACCAAAGCTCAGCTCACAAGCTCCTAGGACAGGAAAGGCTTGCTGTGGTTTCAGAAGATTAATTTGGAAATCGATGAGAGGGAAGCCCCACCTAGTCCTTACAGGGGGAAGAATATGCCATAGGAAGAAACACTAGAATTTGGCAAAAAGCCCTGTTATTTTAGGGTAGGAGGAGCCTAACTTCATCCTGCCCTGTTATTTTAGGATAGAAAGAACCTCACTCCATCCTCTAATGACCTGGAGAAGTAATGTACTCAAGTATCCAACAAAGATACCAAGGTATTTAGTTCCTGCTGAAATAAACAACTCAATGACTTTGCTCAGTTCTTGATCTTGAGAAGAAATCTACCAAGAATTACAACACTGATGATTAAAATGTTTATCTCAAGGTCCCAGTTCAGAGAGCCAGTGGTTGCACCAGAGCGGTCTGAAAAGGCCCAAAATGGTATGGAAATGCGTGAAGTGCATGCCTGACATTACCTATTAGGATCACATTGAAACAGCAAGATCATCCTCCCTGTTTACATACTGATGTTTCCCTTTGCATTAAATAATTTTTGGTAGAAGTCAAGGTATAGGCAATTGAGCTACAGCTTCCCTCCTGACCGGTCTGATGCCACCACCTGCTGACATTAGCAGCCCCTGAAACATGTTGGCAGCACTGAGCACTTTGTGCTGTCTCTGCCAAAGTAGAACATGGCAAATGCATCAGTGAAACCACCGCAGAGGGTACGTATATCCAGGGGAGGCTTTGAATGAGTGGATAATTCATGTTTCCTGCACCTGGCGGGCCACCTGTGCAGAGGGAAGGCAAATCAACCTCTCTGCTAAAAAGCAGTGAAGCAGGTGGTGTTCCATGCTATTTAATTTCTAGGGAAACACTGAGGAAATTCAGTTAGCATCCTGGTGCATCCTTCTCTGCACTGCTTTTGGAATTTGGGCTGTGCAATTTTCCCTGAAGACACTGTAATGTTAAATAGACTGATCTCCAAAAGGCAATACACTAAAAATGCACCCTTTTCAGACAGGACATTACCTGGGATGGGGCTGAGGGGTTTGGGGTGCAGAACCAGATGATCCTTAGCTCCGGAACTTTTGTCATCCAGGAAATACCCCATGCACAGCTTTGAGGGAGCTTTGGAAATCACCCAGTCACCAATGCCCCTCACCAGCCCCCAATAAAATGACAGCTGTTCCAACACCAAGAAAAGATCTATCCTACCATCCTCCTCTTCCACATCACTCAGGGACCGCTCCTCCACAAAGCCAGAGCTTGCTGAGCTCTGGCTGCTAGTGATGCTGTCCAACCGCTGCTTCAGGTCTGCGGAGACGTCACCGACATAGTTCTCCTTCCCTTGCCGAAACCTGGCACTTTTGGTCTAGAATTTTGAGGGGAAAGTGGGAGAAATCAGAAGCAGAAATCATGCCCAAAGTTCCCTCAAGAGAGGCAGTGATGCTCCCCACAGTCTGTGCCAGGGGCACCACTGAAAGCAGGGAGGGCTGCCCAGAGATGGCATGACTGGCCGCTCCAAGTCAGCCCTGGTTGGAGCACCAGGATGGTGTGGTGACAGCACTGGCAAACCCCAACCCATGACCATGCAAGCTCACCAGCTTGAGCATCCCCTGCCACTCCACAGCACAGATTTAGCCAGTTCCCATGTGCTTCCAGCCACCCTCCAGAGAATATCTGCACACACTGATCAGTAAAGCACACTGAGGAACCCGCCTTCTCAGCTCCCTGGTGCCCACCACTTGTGAAGCATGCATGGATGCCACCGAGCCCCCTCTCATACACTCATGACTGTCCATACCGGGGCTTTACCCTCTAACAAGGCTTCACCTCCCTTTGCTGCAAAGGCCCTTCTGCTAAACCTCTACCTTAGTGAAAACGACAAAACCACCGACCGCCTCTAGGGACGGTGCCGGCACCACAAGCTTCCTCCACCACACTTCCATTTTCTCCTGTTTCAGTTTAGTGACTTTTCTCCCCCAGCAGGGCTGTTTCTTCCCATGGTTGATTTCCATCCCCAGTGCTTGTGTAAGCAAGGGCCAGGACCTTCATGAAACCCTGCCTTTTCCTTCAAGGCCTCTCAGATATTTGTTTATCATTTTTACCACACAAGAGGATGTAGAGAGTTGCTTTGCCAATATAAAATAGTGAATAATAACTCCAAGGATAAAGAAAAATACCCCTCTGGAGAACTGACAAGCGGTTTGAAGAAGCTCTGATCTAAACACAGCAGCTGCAGGAAGACTCAGGTCTACCAGCATGGCAGAACACAGACCAGGAGTCTCCCCCTCAGCTATAAGTGAAGAAAAGTGGGGTCCCAAGCATGATGCTCAGTGCTAGCTACATGCAGCCATGCTCTTCATCCAACAATATGACCCTCAGAGAGGATGGATCCTCCTAACCCTCTCCAGAAATTAGACCCCCTCTCAGAGGTGTCCAGAAATGAGTTTAAAAATGCCAGCCTCCATCCCCTTCCCCCTTTCAAACTAGGGTGCAAAGAGGGGGTGATGTGATGGAGCTCCCCTTGCAAAGGACTTGGGAGATGAAAAGCTGAATGTAAAGATACGTCAATTATATAAAATTATATAAAATGTATAGCCTGTTCAGCAATGAGCCAAGGAAATAGTGGAAAGGATAATCATGTGATAGGAGATACCTACGGATATCTGATGGATATATACACCAAGCAGGGAGTGCAGTTATTTAAGGTGGTCTGGAACTTAACTAAGAAAGGAAAAAATTCAGGCTGATAATCAGAAAAAACTTCCTGACAGATACGGCCAAGTGTAGAACAATCTGCCAAGGGAAATAGTGGAAGCCCAGTTCCTTTGCACATTTTAAGCTAACAATAACAAAATAGCTACATTGCAGGGGCCAGGGGAAAGACTAGATGACCTCTGATGTCGTTGCCATCTCTCATTCCCATGAGAAGTGAGAGATATTCAGTATCCCCAAGGATTTTTGCTTCAGTCTGAATCAGAAACAGAAACATTGTGTGTGGAAAAAACCCACTCAATCTAACATTGAATTGTTAACCTTGACTCTTTACCTTGTATGGGACAAATTCACTCCTCTTGCTTCGTAGGTAAGCTGACAGGTTCCCAAACTTGCAGTATTCCACGATCACCATGAGTGGGCCTGTACAACACATAAAGCAATTCCTTAGAAAGACCATTTATACCCCACCTTATCTCACAGCAGAATTTGTGGTTATAAATACCTGCATTCTACTACGCAGAGGTTTTGTAAAAATACCAGTAATCAAAAAATATCTAATTAAAGCAGGAAATTATTCCTTTTCTTCTGTATAAGGAAGGATAAGAACGCGCACGCTTTTGAAAATCACAGGCCTAATTTCATATGTGAAAATGTACAGTGATGTGCTTATACTTAAAGTGCCAATAACTGTCTATGCTAATTGATATTGCAAGGATGTGACACGCGTATTTGAATGAACTTAACTCAATTAATGACTCATCTGCAACGAAGTACACACATGATTATCCATGCATTTTTGTGCAGGTAGTTTAAGTCCTAAAAACTTAAAACATGAATCTTGGTTTCAGGCATAGATGCCTTAATGTGCAGCTCAAATGTGGTATTTCTTCCTCAAATTGCTACAAATAGGAACATGTCACAATGATAAATTTCCATCCTAGGTTCCAGATACTGGCCATCTCTATTTTATAATGGAATAAACAAGGAAAGAAATATTTATGGATTATGTTTCCCTCAACTACTGCACTTCTGTCACGGAACTTTACAAATTAAATTCTGATCCCACAATGAGCCAACAAGTCAGCTTCCCTGAAAAATTATTACTGAGTTACTTTACACTGAATTTCTTCCAGATTAAGTGTGTAGTGCTAGATTTGTTAAATAAAACATCTGTCCCCAATTATAAAGCAAAATAGGTTCATCCACCCAGAGCTGGACTCCAAATTGCAATCTCCCCTCCTACATACACACACAGGCACCCACAGCCCATCCAAAGCCAGGGATGGAAGTCACAACCTGCGGTTGCACTGTAGCCAGTGACAAGAACAAGACCAACTTGTTGAATCTAGTACCGGACCCAGACCCCAAAACTGTTAGACCTGGGATGCCAACTACGAAAGTGCATCTGAAGTACAGAAAAGCAAAGTGATAAAACAACCAAAGGGTGGAGCTGGATGTAGAACTCAGAGCCTCTGAGCCCTCTGGATCTACTCGCTCTTACCAGATTTTTTTTTTAAGATTATTTCTTCCAACACTTAATTTTGAAACTCTGTTTTCTATGCAACAGAAATGGCAGAAATAGGAGTTTCAGTAGCACCTTCCCACACACCGAGAAGTTACTCACCTCCTGGCTTCGTGCAGGCTCCAAGTAAATTGACGACATTGAGATGATGGCCTATATGAATGAGGATCTTCAGCTCTGACATAAGTGCTCTATGCTCACTATGGGTTGCACCCTCTGCAGAGGTAAAACAACTCAGATCAGGATCATCACAGACAGAAAGGTTTCCTCCTTCTCTGCCTTCTCTTCTGTTATTTTTTGTAGCCCATCTAGTGAGAAGTCTTCTTGGTTGGTAGCTTGGGTCAGCTATGTTGTAGGGCACTGGTGAAAGCTACGCACATGGGTGGCAGGGTTGGTTTTGCTCTGCTTTTAAACATTTTCCAAAGTTTGCCAAGGGGAGTACTTCAGAACAGGGATGCAAACAATCCAGATTAGTAAATATTTTTTTTCCTACAGACTTCTGAGCAGCTTGTACTCTGCCATTTGGCCCTCCCAGACAAGAAGGGCTAGAAACATTGTCCCACAGCCATTGCTGGGGTCCACACTAAGGGTCCAACGGGACCACGGACTGGGGCACATAGGGCCAGGGCCAAATAT
>WEIS01049447.1:25249-41323 GCA_013389965.1 Todus mexicanus
TGACCTGGCCAAAAGCTCCACGCCCAAGAGGTTTACCTTGAAATGAGAAGATGAACATACTCTGATCCATTTGCCCAGGCAAAGTGGGCAAAAGATGAAGAATAAACAGCAACTCTAAACTGAGTTTATGTATCAAAAACTAACAGAGGGTTGATAATGGGGAGAGAATGCATTATATCCTACGGGACCACAGAGCCCACCTGGGGCCCACCTCATGGCAGCCCCATGGCAAGCCAGGACCCGAAACACCCTTCAGCCCAGGACTGTCTACAGTATCAATAAACAGCTTGTGCAATGAAGACACACCTAGCTTTAGCCGGTCTCTGGGAAACTCCCACTTGCTGGCATCATACGGAAGCCGTTCGCAGTGCTCATCTATAGGAACTTCATCAGGATCCATGATGATTGACAAGTAGCCAGTCTTCATGTCCCCTCCATTGGCCTGGAAAATGGTATTAGTTATAGTTGCACAGATTTTTTGCTCGCAATGTGCAGGCAAAGTGCCATTTTCTCACTTTGTAGTGTTTCACTAGTTCCCAGAAATGCCAGGCTACCATTTCCCTACACCATGTCATCATGAGTGCGATCATCGTTAATTACTTGCACTTTTTTTTTTTTTTTAATAAACAAAACCAGCTGAAACATTTTTTCTCTTGTGAGGGCCTGTTCAATTAAAAACAAATTTCTGTGCCCCCGGTTCCAGGCAAGAATGTTATTGCATGGAGAGAAAAAATGTGTCTGTTGATTTAAGAACAATGGAAAGAAACAACACAAAAGGCCTCAAGTCAGCTCTCATTTGTCATGCAAGACCAGGGCTGATAGGACGGTATGAGAATTTTTTCATTACCCGCTTAACGGTCCGGAGGATGATTACAAGAAGCAACCAGAAGAACATGGCAATCACTGCAGTGCCAACGAGGATAATGAGCTCCAGATTTGTTTTCTCTTCAGCGCCTGGGAAGAAATAAATGAATATCTGAGTGATAGTTGGAAGCATACTGGTTTTGTTCATTCATTAAAGTAGAGAATGGAGGTCCTTGTTCTGCAGGTTCGTTTTAAAAGTGCAACATGGAGCAAGGCAACGAAAGCAAAACAAAGCAAAAAACTTGGGGTTTTTATGCTGAAATATTGTGCTTAGTTTTGTGCTGTTTTACACACCACTCAATTTTTAGCATCAGCTTTGCTCCAAGGACAGTATCTGGACCTTTGGCAAATATAAACAAGTAAAATCTCACTTTTTAAAAAGTAAACATTGTTTTAGAATACTCAAAATGAATGTCTCTTTCTCCAGAAACAAAAAACCCCAACCCCATCATATAGCAAATAAAGTGCTGTGAGAATGACCTACAGAACAATCTCTCTCTTGTCTCCTTTACATGCTTCAGCTGGGGCATGAAAAAATGCAGTTCTACGAGAACACATAAAAACAAGTACTTATTTACAATATCCCTTTTCCAGTAAAATAGTCTCCAGCAGATACCACTTGAACATTTAATAATGTGCAGGAGCAGCTCTCTTCTTCAGTTCCCATTCACCACATCATGCTCTTGTATTTTATCCTTTGGCACCATACAGGCTTTCCTACACAGTAGCACACTTCATTGCATGACCCCAATGAGCTGCACTACAAATGTCTTGGAGTGAAATGGCATGTCCTATGCAGATTTTCAACTTTTACAGAAACATCCCAGACGTATTTCCCACATCAGATGAAATCTACATTGATATCAGCTGCATATAATTTCCACCCCATGTAAACATATTACCCAACAGCTTAATTTCCTAATGGGACCCATAAGAATAACAGGATACTGCTTGAAATACCTTAACAGAATAGATAGAATAATCACCCTGACTTACAAGACAGAGGTTTGTGAAGGATTCAGTAACTAAATTTTGCAAATGTACTAATATCAAGGACAAGAAGATTCTAGTTCAAGGGTTCTCATCGCAACTCTTGGTGGAAAGTCCATCATGGTTCCAGCTACTCAGACAGCAGACTTGTTACGATTTATTGTTTACCATTGCAAATTGAATTTCAGTGTGCCACAACAGGACTGGAGTAAGTGAGAGATGGGTCTTACAATACTACTTTCAGAGCATAGTGGACTAAGGCTGGAGACCCCTAACTCAAAACTGCTACCTATTCCTTTCACTGAAATAGGACAGCAATACAACAGACCACACAAAATCTTCACTCTGTTTTTCTCAGATGTTGTGGCAGCAATGACATAGTGTAAAAAGTTACAACCATTAAAAAAGATAGCATGACAATTACATTACCACGACAATAGAGATGCCCTACGATATCTGGAGGTTTAGGTAGGCTCTGTTGTACATGTTTGCACGTAATACAGACTGGCAGAATTTTCCTTGCAACCACAAGTAAGACAGATTGAGTTTTTGTTGAAAAGCACCTAACAGCATTGTGGAGAAGAAAACATCAGCCTCAACAGCTGGGATTGTGATGGTTTTGACAGCACCCAGCTTGAGCTTGATAAGAATGGCTAGGACTTTTCACAAATCTCATGGCGTATTTTCAGATCTCTGATCAGGATAGTCAGTAGATTTTCCTTTCAGTGATTATAAAGACTTCATGCACAATCTGGAAAGAAGCTAACACTAACCTTCCACTGAAAAAAAGGCCACTGCTTTTCTGCATCCAAGGACATTGCAGGCAAGACAGGTGTATAGCCCTCCATCTTCTTTCCTCACTCGACGTATGGTTAGTGTTTTGTTTCCATCTTTCAAAACAATACCTGGGGAAAAAAACCACGATTCTTAGTTAGTTCTGCTATTTTTATGCCACTTTGTATTAAAAATTCAAAATGAAACTTTTCATGGTGAAAATCGTCAGGGAGTCTCATGAAAGAAAGCCCTTAGGTGATTGAAAATTCATAGCAAAGGAGCAATCCTCACCTGAATCCTCAATGAGCGTTTCATTATTTTTAAACCACGTGATGCTTGGAGGAGGAATGCCATTTGCTGCACATGACACTTCTATGGTTTCACCAATGTTTGTTGTTTGATTTTCCAGATTTCCTATGAGTGTGGGTGCCATGGGCTCTGTTGGTTCAAAAATACAGCAAAATTACTGACCATTGAAGAAAATATAATTTTTGCAGTAATAGCACTTGATGGCCCAGTAATAAAGTCTCAAATCCTTTTAAAACACCAACAGCCACAGTGTTTATGTTAAGGTCATAGTTAAGCTTCCACATGACATGAAAGAATTATGATAGGCAAGAAAATTCTAACAGTATTAATGTAACCTGCTTTAGATGTTTTAATCTGTAACTGCTCAGGCTGCTGAGGGAAATGGGAAGAGGTGAAAAATTGCTTCCCTCATATTTCTATTTCCTGGGTCATTACAAGAAGTCTGATACTGATGGTTCAACAAATGTCCATTCAGGACAGCACATGAACATGTGTAGGTATTTTCCTAAACCTACCTAATCAGGCTAGACATCTAGCTCCCAAAGTAAAGTCATCATTATTTGTGTGAAAAGCTGTTTGATTATCAGCTTACATTGCCTGTGCCTGAATAACAGCATCACCCAATGACAGTTGTAAATTATAGACACCACTTCAAACTCAAGAGTCAGTGGCACAAAGCAGTAGCATAAATGCTATGAATACATACATGCATATACAGCTAGTGGGAAAAACATGGTTTGAAAAGTAAAATTGAGATGCTATTGAGCTAAACACAAGCCACTATTTGTGCAAAAGGCAAACTCATCTCCTTGCACAGCACAGTGACTCAGTCAGTGTTTCCTCACTGGTACTGATGAAATAGTAAGCCCCTGCTGCTTGGACAGGCCCTGGACCTGCATGTTACAACAAATGATCTAAATCTACTCAACAAACTGAGTGCACCATTAAGCCAACACACACAAGGCCTAAAGACACCAAAACCGAACACAACTGCAGTTATTTTCAAATGCAATCACTCATTTTTTGGTTCACAGTAGGAGATCTATACCTTGAACAGTGAGGTGCTTCACCAGGCAGTGCTGTGTTTTAGCCTTTTTGTCCTGAGCAATGCAAACATAATCTCCTCCATCCTGGAGGGAGATGTTACGGAGGATGAGCTCTAAGGTGACATTTTCACCGTTGGTATTTGAAACCGTCGCATTCAGCTTCTGGAGAGCATTGAGGTTCTTGCAAACGGGCATGGGCAGCCCTCCGAAGGGAGTCTGCGAAGCATGAGCACTGAGTTTGTACCATGATAGCTTCTCAAAGGTTAATTTGTCTGCTGTGCATTGCAAGGACATGTTATCCTTCTCTGTGAGTTGATTCCGAGGCTGGAGATTAATTTCAAGACCCCCTGCAAGTTAAAATAAAATAAAATAAAATAAAATAAAATAAAATAAAATATGCAACCTATTAGGTTGCATATTGTGTTGTCAACTTTAACTTGAAGAAGATATTTTACAAATACAGTCAGTTGTAAATAAGAAAAAAACCACCACTGAAAAAACTGTCAATCACCTATAGAGTACAAACTCATTAAAAACAATACATTTAAAATGGATCAAAGGGAGGCCTGTATAACAAACAGTTTCTCTTCCTGCAGAAATGCACAGAACCTAATGATTCTTAGCATTATTTTATAGATAATTTTAAAATTTTTGATTAAAATAATATTTCAGCCTGTGAACATGGAGACTGATTTTCAAGACAGAACCTCTTTGCCACTGGTTTCCAAAATGTTAGCCTTAGCTGTTACAGTACATTTTTACTTATTTTGTGACACTACCATAATTTCTTTGTAGTTCTTGACTGCAAAAGCCCAATAACAATCACTCCGAGGACAACAGTGCCCATTTGCATCTTTTTCACCGAACTGCCACTGTACTAATGCCAGCAGAACTAATCACTTAGCTGAAGTTAGGTGGTGACTTTAAAGGCTTCCTTAGGAAAACCTTAGGTAAACCTAAAATCCCAAGGGATTAAAGGATTTTATAAAGGACAGGAATCAGACAACGGTGTTGAAGTGCCTATCATGAGTGAAACAGATGAAATAACATTAATTTAACATGGCTGGCTGTGCTCAACGGGGTATACTTACTGGTGACATGAAAGGAGATAACTCTTTCACTTGACCCAGCTCTGTTCGTAGCCATACATCTATACAGAGCAGATACATTTGCTGCTTGAATCACGAGGGTGCTCACAGTCTACAAAAGAACAACCGAGCAATTTCATATTGTGTCAGTGCTTAAGTACGTACATGAGCACAACCACCCAACAGCTCAGCAAAGTGCTCTGCAGATGTCTACACAACCAAAAATCCCTCCAAAGCATGGCAGGAGGACAGTCTCCTCCTAATGTTTATATTTTTGTCCTTAAATATGTAACAACCAGACAAAAGAAAACAAGGAAAAGCAGTCTACCAGAAGGTAGACTTTGGTATGTGTCGATAAATGTCGAAAATACAACTTTTTCTGCTTTTCAATCTCTCCATCTTCTTCCTGTTATAGTCAATTGGCAAGATTAACTGCAGACCACTAAAAGGTAGGCACTGATTTCCAAGTAAGTTATGTTCCTCAATGGGGACTCACTTTAGACCAGTGTCTAAAGGACTTGAAATTGTGCATCCCAGCCTATTGGCTTCAGTAGGAGCTTGAACAACCAGCTGGGAGTGGATCCTCAAGTATAACGATAGGTAAAAAGAGTCTTATCTCCAGTGATGTGTTTTCAGATATGTGAACCAACAGAAAACAAAATCTGCTCACCTTTGTTTTCCCAGCAATATTAACAACTCGTTGCTTCATTTCAATCTGATTCCCACCCTTTCTCTCTGCAATCACTTTCCATTTCCTGCATGCATATGGATTGGCTCCTGAGCGAACTTTCCTAAGATGTAAGTAGAGATATATGCATTAGATCAAATGAGTATTTGCCCTTCAAGTGAGCAGGTTTGTGTTCTCTTTATAATATGCATATATTTATCTATAAATCAGATGCATCACCAGCCACAGCCTGCATCTGGGAGAGAAGAGTATGTTTCTTGAAACATTTCTATTAAATTGCACCCCATAACCTTCTGAGACCTTTGTGCTCTGTAAAATAAGGAATCCCCAAGCCTAAAGGTGAATTTCCTAATTAATCTGCCTGTGTCAGCCCAGTTGGGATGCTTGGAGGGAAGCAGCTATTCTGGGAACAAATCTCCATTCATAAATGGATGATTCAAGTTAATTTAGTTCAAAGGAAGACAAGAGAGACATAGAAATCACTGAACTCCCTACAAGAATTTCTTGAGGACAGAAGCCATTGTGTAGGAAGCAATGAGGCACCAAAGGAAGAAACTAGTGGAAACCATTTTAAAAACAACAACAGGAAAGAAGAATGCTTTTTTTTTTGGCTTTTTTTTTTTTTTTTAANCCCTCATGGTGAAGAACTTCTTCCTAACATCCAATCTGAATATATTCACTTCTAGTTTTACTCCATTCCTCTGAGTCCTACCACTACCTGACATCCTAAAAAGTCCCTCCCCAGCTTTCTGGTAGGCCCCCTTATGAAACTGGAAGGTCACAATAAGGTCTCCTCGGAGCCTTCTCTTCTCCAGACTGAGTAACCCCAACTCTCTCAGTCTGTCTTCATAGGAGAGGTGCTCCAACCATGACGGTAGCGCGTGGGCGCTGATGGCGCCTCACTGCAGGTGGCCCTTGCCTCTGACAACGACAATGACCCAGGCAGAGCCTGCCTGCAACGATCTGCCTGGTAAGTACAACAACCTTTTCTTCATTGGCCATTGGGTTCGCATTCTGTAACAAGCCTGGACAAGAGATCCACTCGAGGAAAAAACCCAACCCAACCATCCCGAAAGAGCTACGTAAGCCAGAGAAGGCAGGGGCTTAGTACTTACTGAGGGCTGAAAGTGCACTCCTCCTCCAGCTGCCAGTGCCAGACGATGGTGGTGGGTGGGGGGACAGCATAGACAGTGCAGGTGAGAGCTTGCGTTGAGCCGTACTTGTAGGAGTCAACGGGGGCCAGCAGCGCATTCTCGCCAATCTGAGGAGGGACTGAAGGAGAGAACACCANTGGGCTTATGGCAGGCCCAGATAAGGGAAGCTGCGTGAATCTCAGTCAGGCACTCTCTCTATCATTCCTCAACATCAATCAGCGCACTTCCTCCAAGATGCACTTTCACACAGATAAAGAGCACCGTCACACTCAGCACTTGAGCGTAAGAAAAAAAAAAAAAGCATAACACTGCAAGGATCTGTAATAAGCATAAATAGCAAATTTCCTCTGTTTGGGATGGAGTTTTGGGCCTGCAGCCCATGGGGAGATGTGAGGGGAGGTCACACAGATAGCCGCATACGGAACCCCACTCAAGCCAAGATGCCCTTCAAGAAATCATAGAACTATAGAATTGTCAGGGTTGGAAGGGACCTCAAAGATCATCTAGCTCCAACCCCCCTGCCATGGGCAGGGGCACCTCCCACTAGATCAGGTTGCTCAGAGCCCCATCCAGCCTGGCCTTAAAAACTTCCAGGGATGCGGCTTCCACCACCTCCCTGGACAACCTGTTTCAGTGCCTCACCACCCTCATGGTGAAGAACTTCTTCCTAACATCCAATCTGAATATATTCACTTCTAGTTTTACTCCATTCCTCTGAGTCCTACCACTACCTGACATCCTAAAAAGTCCCTCCCCAGCTTTCTGGTAGGCCCCCTTATGAAACTGGAAGGTCACAATAAGGTCTCCTCGGAGCCTTCTCTTCTCCAGACTGAGTAACCCCAACTCTCTCAGTCTGTCTTCATAGGAGAGGTGCTCCAACCATGACGGTAGCGCGTGGGCGCTGATGGCGCCTCACTGCAGGTGGCCCTTGCCTCTGACAACGACAATGACCCAGGCAGAGCCTGCCTGCAATGATCTGCCTGGTAAGTACAACAACCTTTTCTTCATTGGCCATTGGGTTCGCATTCTGTAACAAGCCTGGACAAGAGATCCACTCGAGGAAAAAACCCAACCCAACCATCCCGAAAGAGCTACGTAAGCCAGAGAAGGCAGGGGCTTAGTACTTACTGGGGGCTGAAAGTGCACTCCTCCTCCAGCTGCCAGTGCCAGACGATGGTGGTGGGTGGGGGGACAGCATAGACAGTGCAGGTGAGAGCTTGCGTTGAGCCGTACTTGTAGGAGTCAACGGGGGCCAGCAGCGCATTCTCGCCAATCTGAGGAGGGACTGAAGGAGAGAACACCAGGTTGCACCTCTTGCTAATGGCTCCCCAACAGCACCATATGCTCAAGCTAGACCCGCAGTAACTAATTCACGCCATGCTCCACATTCAAGTGCAATTCAGAGCACCTCCAAAAACATGTTGGGAAGAAGTGAACCTGCCCAACACCCTGGGGATCAGGCCCTCAAGATGCAATGCTTAGGATTGCCTACAATATCTCCTTTTATTACGCCCTGGTTTAAATTGCAGCCCTCAGACTCCCACCACCATGTCCAACCATTAAACGTGTATTATTCCCCAGCCCTGATCCCTGTAGCCTTTCCAAGACCTGCTGCCTTTAAAGCACGGAGGCTAAGCTGTTTCCTGGGGAGCAGAGAGGAGGAGGAAGAGGAGGAGGAGAAGGGTTGCACAGGGCAGGGTAAAAGAGGAGGGACAGCCTGTGTGGAGCAGGAAGGATGGGCGAGGTGGGACAGGGCCAGGATGGAGTGGGGTGGGGGAGGACTCCAGCAGCACGGCCAGCAAGGAGGGCAGGAAAAGAGCAGGATGCAGAGGCAAAGAAATAATATACAGAAAACAGAAAAAAACCCACACACAAAATATGCTCACAACAACAACACCAGGAGCCTGCAGTCTGTTGAACAGTACATCCTGGAGACAGGAGAGAAGGGCCACCTCTGCCCTCCCAGGGCTGAAGTTCAAGTGCTTGCCGCCCAGCCACCACCTGCACTTTAATTTTCATAGCTCTGGGGTGAATTTTACCCTAAGAATGGTAATATACCACATACACACATGAAAGAAAAGTACCCCTATGTTATGCCACTTACCATTCACAAGCAGGGTAAAGGTATGTCTCTTCTGCATCTTGTTAGTAGGATTTGTAAGGACAACGGTGTAATTTCCAGCATCCTTTTCAGTTGCCTCAGTGATCACTAACGTGTACCCAAGTTTAACTGTATGATTTGCATTGATGGCTTTTCCATTTTTATACCTGAAGAAAATATTTGAATACCTTAGAGGTTTGCCTTGACTAAGAATAGTGCGGTTTTTCAAACACTTTACGTCCTGATTCTTACCACTTTGCCTCTGGTGGAGGATATCCTTTAAACTTGATGGGAATTTTGACTGTATCACCTAGCCTTGTTTCAACCACGTTTTCCATTCTCTCCAGATGAATAAAAGGACTTTCTGCAAAAAAACCCCCAAAAAACCCAAGTTAAACTAAATGGTCTTTCCACATGGACGAAAGCGTAAGTGCTCTCGAGTTGGGTTAGCGCTCAACAGTAGATGACAAATAGGAGCCAGTGACCGAGCGCCACTGGTAAAGCACAGTTGGCTCCAAACTGGACTCTGAAGAAGTGGATCCACCATGAAAACGCAGCCCTTTCCCTCACACAGAGGAACAGACCAGTTCTTCCAACAAGGAGCTCCGGAAAGCAGAGGCAAGACTCAGCTCTCAGGATGGCGTGTCAGCTGTCAGATCTATATATATACATATCATAAAACTGGCTCATTCTACTCGTCCTAGGAAATAATAGTATTCAAAACTACAATGTGATAAATTAGATACTTTCAGCTTCTTCTCAAGTGTGTATTTGGATCATTGCAGTTCCGGAATACTTAGAAATTATTTACATTACTTGTTGTAAGTTATAAACCTGCATTCAGACTAAAACAGCGATTAACCTTTTGACTAAGATTTAGGATGGTATAGACTTAATGTCTGGTACACTCCCTATAGCACATGGTTTTGTTTCGGCTCCTGAAGAGAAAGAGCCCAGGAGAAAACTAAGTCTATCTTGAACCATTGTGCCAAATAATAAGTTTGAATGTTAAAAAAACCCCAAAACATTAATATTCTGACCCCTGAAATCAGACCTCAGGAAAACCAATCTCCTTCAAAACATAAAATCTTTTGTTTGACTCAGTGATTAAAAATGGGTCATTCTCATGCTCGCGATTTTTTTCTAGAAGTAAGGCCATGGAGCAGCTGGGGCAGTGCCCAAGAGGGGCTTGAGAAAAGGCTATAGGATGTGGCCTCGTACTTATCTATGCACTTAGCCAAAGCTGTTTCCTTTGCATCATTTCCGTACAACCAAAATTCCATTTGATTCATCTATTCATAATGTCAAAGCTGAAAGCTTTATTTTCCTAGCTTCATTCATGATGACCCAGATTCTTGTCCCGCAGAGCCACCAGAATGTAGCCTAAATTCACCTAGAGTGAGAACACACAGCCTTTTACAAAGTCATCTGCACAAATTCAGCTTTACAGGGCCTCAAAGAGGTCAATGCAGAAGAGGACCAGAGGCTTACCTCAGTTTATTTTACTGATCATTTTCCTGTGGGATCCTACAGCTCTCAGTAACATACACCATCATATACAATCTAATCTTTAGCTAAGTCTGTGGTATAAAAATAATCCTATAGTGGGTGTAGCTGCAGTTTGGTTCATTTCTGTCATTTGACTAACTAACAAGATGCCTTCTGTGTCCCAGTAACCCATCCCAAATCTGAAGCAACCAAAAAAACTGAAGCGGAAGATGTCATACCATGGATAATGAAGTAGCTGCTGTTTTTCATGTTCATACGACCACTGGATGCTGCACAAGTATATCGACCTTTGTCGCTTAAGGACACACTGTCGATGGTAAGAGTGCTTACAAACTTCTTTACTTCTCCTGAAGTGGTTTTTAAATCCCTTATTGTGGCACGTTTTTCCTGTAATAGACAAAAGACAGAAGTGTTTGGGAATTTTATTGCTATTCCTCCTGTCAACCTTTGCACATCTGTATATACTAGCAATTTCTTTGTGTATTATCATCTGCTTTGTCAACATTATAAAGGGGGGAGTGAAATTCCACCTAAATCAAATTTTGTTGTGATGTTGGCAGTTTTAAATTATTATGGGTTTACCTTGATGGAAGGGTAGTCCCATTTAAAATCAATTCCCACATTCAGTTCTGTCCTTACAGTACAATTGAGAACAAGTTTTTCTCCCACTGCCAGCTCTACTTGGTAGTGTGGGTTCATCGTCAGGTCATAAATTCGGTATCCTGCAGGAAGAGAAAAGCACATCCAAAACATGGGGGTAAGAAGAGGTTTCTTTACGGCACTCAGCACCAAATTACCCAGGTGAATTCACCAAAACTCCCTGTGAAGCCCCAGCTACAAAGAGGCCCCTCGATGCCGCAGTGCAGCGTGATGCGCACAAAGGAGCCTTGAGGGAAGGGATATGCCTTCCCTGAGCATTTCCCATCTGAGAGATGCATCAGACAGCAGCACAGGAGGATGTATGCACTCAATCCAACTGGTGGGAGGAGGCAGGAGATAGTGACCCACACAGTTCCTCTGCCTTAGACACCTTCTCCTTACTCTAGTGAGACCTGAAACTAATGGATGTATATCCCCCTCCCTAGAAGTAACTGGGAAATTTATTAAAAATAACAGTTTGGCACTGGCAAAATTACGTAAAGTTTATTTTGTGAAACAAAATATTTAAAATACTCCAAAAAAAGGGAGAATATTCTGAACGCAGAAATTCTCCAGAAATAAAGGGTGGAGGGCTGCTATGCCTTCCTGCCAAGCAAGGTAAGACTGTTTTTCTGCCATCTGGCCAAGTGAAGTAGTCACTATGTCCTTTGGCTAACGGAGAAACAGCTGCAATTTCAGCTCAGGCTTGAGCCTCCACACAATCATCATGTTATTTCTGGGTTTTGAAGAACAACTGACAAAAAAAACCAGGAGAGCATAAATCCCTGTGAGAGTCAGGACATAGGTCTGAAGAAGACAAGACAACCTAGCTGCTGGCATAACCTTCAGATCCCCCATTCCCTTGGTACCTCCTCAGAGCAATTCCTTTCTATCTGTTGCTGAGGGATGCCTGCCTCTAGTTCCTTTCAACTATGACCTGGATCCTGCACAAGTGAACAGGGTACAGAATAGAGCGATTTTAGGAAAAAGGCTTGTATTGTCAGGAAAAAAATAAATAAATCCCTGGCATCTATGTAAACCACTAAAAATAGAAGCACTTATCCCAATGATGAACAAGAAAGAACACAATACATTGCATTTAAAGGAAAAGTAATATATATCACAACATCCATTTTGCATTAGCTGCATTGTCAGTATTGAATAACGTAGAGTCCAACCAAATGTAATTGGTTCAGTATGTTGTAGAGAGCAAAAATAACATTGGCTATAGACAAAAAACAAAACCAACTTTGGCTTACCTACAACTGCGACTATGTATATCACAGACTGGTAGCTTTCATCATCTATTTTAGCTTCACAGAAGACCATGCCCGCATAGTTGATTAAATGACTGGGTATAGTGAAGCCCTTTTTATTATTCCATGAAATCGATTTACCATCAGGAACAAATATCTTTTCTGGATATTTCTGTTTGAAATATTGATAAAATACATTGTCAGATTTCAAAAATCAAACAACCCTGAATGTTCAAGTCCCAGTTTTAACATCATAGCTCAGGCAAACTCCCTTTCCTAGGCAATCACTCCGCTCTTCGAGAGTGCAGGATCACGGATGAGTACATTTACGGCACTCACCTTGTAATCACAGGCTGTAAAATTCTGAAGGATGGAAAGAAGTTTTAAAGAAATGTATCTATACTTCAAGCAATGTATTTACGTCACAGTGAATTCAACTAACTCTTAAAATAATAACAGGCTTTTTCCTTACCGCGTGTAGAGATACATTGAGATTTGATACGGTTCCAAGGCACGGCACTACCACAGTTTTATTCTTCGTGATATACACAATGCCAAGCTGATCACTAACTGAAGTCACAAATGGAGATCTGTAATCTAGAAGAATATGCAGTTGGTAAATGGATATTATTTGTCACAAGATTAAGGAGGAAATGTTTCAAATTTTGGCTTTTTCCCAGTCTATTTCTTTTCAAATCAGTTTTAATCTTTTCTGTGTGCTAAAACATTTAAATGATTAGACTAAATAGGAGGTACATATTTTGACAGATCCCACCATAGCTTTACAATATCATTATTCTCAGCACAGTTATCAGCAGCAGTGCGCACTTTGGAGAATAGCTTCCTGCCATCTCAGTCTTTGTGCCGACAAAAATCTGATTTACCCTACTGTGACTTTCCTTGCATAAGTATTACAGGAAATACCAGTTAAAAGAAGTGACATGCTACATTGGCTCCCCCAATGGTAGCATCCTTTTCAAAGTCAGACTAAAGAAAATTAAAAAGTTCATGATCTTATGAAACACACTAACCCATGTACATAATAATATCTCGCTTTTCAAAATGGTAACTGTACGTTAACAATAAAAAGGAAAGACAGCATGTAAGAAAATGAGTATTAATTCCTCAGTGCAAAAAGGCAGATGCCTCAGTGAATGCGCTTACTTAAGCTGAGCGCACCACGGGAGGCTTTGCAGTGTCTGCGACTCAGCTGCATTGCCACCAACACAACTGACAGCCTGAGTTTGAAAACTTAAACCTATTTAGGCTGTAAGAGCTAACATCACAGTCAGTAAACGTATGGAAGTTTGTATTTGGGGGGTTTTAATGGTATCACATAGTACAAATTGTAAAAGGCATAGGATCTGCCATTTTTAATGAATATACAATCTCTGTAATCCTCCCTCGTACAAAACTCCTTCTGAGGTCAGTCATAGCTCTGCACTCATGAGGACAGGCTCACAGCACAGCGGAGATATGTAGGCTAAGTTCCAGGTGGAGAACAGCAGACCAAGCACTGCGTACAGCAGGTCAGTTCAAAAATACAGGTACAAATGCTTTTCTGTTGATGGCAGTGAGCATGCTGGCATGTAATTACTCAACATGAAAACAAGAAAAATAACAGTTTCACAGGATCAAGCCCTCCAGGATTAATGGATTTTTATGCAGAAACGATTTTGAGATACTTGATATCCCTGTTTCCTCTTGAGGCTGTGAGAAGAGCCACCTCAGAGCTGTGTAAGCACTTACCTTGAACATAGACATAAATGGTTGTAGCCGCCTGTTTGTCCATGTAAAGGCACCTGTAGTCCCCTGTGTCATTGCCGATGACTTTGAGGAGAGTAAGTCTCTTGCAGTGGAGGCCATCGCTGCAGTCTGTCACAGAGATACGCTTCTCAACACTGCTCTGGTTGCTTGGCCAGGACCACTCCAGTGGTCTCTGACCGCTGGAAAGAAAACATCAGAGGAGCGTGAGCACATGACGAGCGTCAGTACTGATGCCAAGGTGGGGAACCCCAGTCCGTCTAGTCACTATGGCTATGGAGAGGAACAAGCTTCATCCTGTCACATCATACCATGTAGGATAAATTCACCTAAACAGACTGATTGTTAATACTGGTAAGGAGTTACTAGAGATTTACGTTCTGCTGAATTTAAGTGACACAGCACCCAGGAGGGACCATCAAGAGCATGGCTCACCAGTGGGTTGTATGAGGATTGGGCTGACACTTCCTCCACCCAGCCACCCTGGGCCCCTCAGCTCTTCCTTGCTGTAACCCTCTAAGATAGATTCTGAAGTCTGCCAGGGAAAAGCGATGCGAGGGGCACACAGAGAGTAGGGAGAAACAGAAGTGATGATGGGAGAGAGACCGAACCGCTTGTGATTCTGCACAAAACCTCACAACGTGAATTATTCCCATCAAAATCGTACTGGACAGATTTGCCCTTACCTGCAAGTGATATTTAGAGTGTCATTTGCCGTTATTGTGAGGACATCTTTTTGGATGCTAAGGGTTGGCTGATCCAGAGAAATAAACAAACCTGCAAAAACACGTACAAAACCCCTCAAATCAACCCCATAAACAAAGTAAAAGCTAGTCAATCTGAAAGCCTTTATACATAGGAATACGCAGCATCTTTTAAGCGGACAGTTTCACATCACCCACTTAGCAGTGCAGGGTAAATAATGACTTTTCATACATTTCAGAAAGTTCAGAAACTCTGTCATAACAGGAAGCACAGGCAGATGGTCAGGAGCTAGCTGCAGAGCACTACAATTCAGCCAGCCAGGGTGGAGTTCCTGTTTTCTTGCGTTGCCAACTTCAAGGTCTAACAAAAGGATGTGGGACATTGAAACAAAGTGAACCTTCATCTGATGATCTCACTCCCTAGGGAAAGGGATTACTAACTTTTCTTATAATAAATTGAATATACTTGTGTTCTTCAAGACTGCCGATCAATGAATTACGTGAAAAAAAAACTATTTTACAGTTTGTCACAAATTGGAGATCCCATGAATTTATTTTATCCCTCAATTTTCTAAGGCTATCTCTTTCCTCCTACACAGCTAGGCAAAAACCTACTACTACCAGACTTTATTTGCGCAAGGGCTTGCATCGCGCCCACCCCGAGCCACCAGTGCTTGTGAGGGCTGTGATTAGGGTGCAAGCGCCTGCTCTGAAGCAGCAGCCCAGCCAACACAACATCTCCGAGGACCACACGGAGAGACTTCCAGTCCGCTCTGGCTGCTCCCATCACTGTCAGGAATCCCCCCTCACCTGGGTGAGCCAGTAGCCCCAACTGGGACAGCTCGGCCAGCTACAATGGGCAACGAGAAAGCGTGGCCAGACCAGGACCTTCCCTATTTCCCTAGTATTTCCCCACGCTTTTTTAATCGCTGGCATCTCAAGCAGGTTCTTCACTGATGACGGGTTTCCCGCATTGGCTCCAGGGACATTTTGCTCTTGGAAACCATGGCTGGCGCTGGAGCCAAGCAAGCAGGACACTGTGACACGGCAGACAGCTCTTTGCCATGGGCAGCACCGCCAGCCCAGACAGGAGAGAGCAGGGGGACGGGAGAGGAGAGGAGAGGAGAGGAGAGGAGAGGAGAGGACAGGACAGGACAGGACAGGACAGGACAGGACAGGAGGGCAGGG